>WAAB01011625.1:12210-24742 GCA_013389865.1 Piaya cayana | reverse complement strand
CCGCTCAGCCCTTTCCGTTGCTCCCACTCTTAGCCTAAGCCGTGCTGAGGTTCTTCCCGTTCTCGCCGCAGATCGGATCAGGGCGGGCCAGCGGCCGTCGCCGCGGTCCCACTCATTGCACGATGCTTTCCCCCCCCAGCGCAGACATGGTACTTGCCGCTCCCCGCCTCCTCCGCCCTCCGCCATCTTGGCGCTTCCTCAGAGCGGGGCCGGAGCGGGCTCGGCCGGCGGCGGCGGAGTGAACCACCGCGGGGGCGGGGGGGGGGAGGGAGGCTGGGACCGCACCATTGCGGCAGCCGCGAGGGGGGACGCGAACGGGCCGGGCCGGACCAAGGGGCAGAGGCTGACAGGAGCGGGCGGGACCACTGGGGAGGGAGGGCGGGGGCGGAACCATGCGCTGGTAGCCGGGTAGTGGGGGGGGGTGTCTCGGTCCGGGTCCCGGTGCCGCTGCCGGTCCGGGTCCGTCATGGCCTCGAACTGCGCGGGGGGTTCGGCGGCGGGAGGCGGCGGGGCCGCGCTGGGCTCGGTCCTGAGCGCCAGTAAAACCAAAACCAAGAAGAAGCACTTCGTCTGCCAGAAGGTGAAGCTGTTCCGGGCCTCGGAGCCGCTGCTCAGCGTCCTCATGTGGGGGGCGAACCACACGGTGAGCGCGGGGCCGGGCCCCGACCCTTCCCCCCTCCCCTTCCCCCCCCGGGATCAGGCCCTTCCCCTCTTTCCCCNGCCCAGTTTCTTGCTTCTTCCCCTCCTTCTTACCCCTAGGATTGAGCTCCAAGCCCCAGGATCTGTTCCCTCTTCAGCTCAAAGCCCTGGCCCCCCAGGATCTTTGCCTTCCCTCCCTCAACCCTCTTCCTTACCCCCCAGATCAGGATCTTTACCCTCCCTCAGGCAGAGTTCTCGTCCTCCACCCAGGATTGGATTCCTCCTTCACGCAGGATCAGGCCCTTCCCTGCTCTCCCCCAGGCAGAACCCTCACCCCACCTCAGTCCAGACCTTCAGCCCCCAGATCGAGCCCTTCTGCCCCTGAAATGGACCCTTCCCCTCCCTCTCTCCCTCAGGCAGGGCCTTTTCCCACCCCCACTGCCCAGATCAGGCTCTATCCTTGCCCCTCACCTTCCCCGTATTCCCCACCTTCCCTCTCCCTGGCACCCATTCCCTAACTCAAGTCCTTCCCTGGATTCCCCCTCACTCCTAGCCTGGACGATGCCCTGAGCATCTCTGTGGTCCTTCCACCATTGTCCCCGATGATCCCTTTCTCCTGGCCTTGGGGCTCCTTCCCCAGCATCTCCCTGTCTCCAGGCAGTTTGGATTCCCCTGGATCAGGAGGTGCCTCCCAACCATCCTCGTGCCTGGGATGGCTTTAGGCTTCCCTGCTGCTGGATGTTTCCCTTTGCCTGCCCCTCACCCCCTTTCTTTGCCAACACCCCTTCAATTTCCCAGGGCTGGGGAGGGGTGATGCCATTTTGGTTTCCATCCCTTTGTGTTGCCGTCCCCCGGGCACAGCTCTGTGGGACTGGAGGCCACAAGGATGCTCCCTCCACACCCACAGCACCGTCCCCTGTCTGGCTTTCTCCCTCCGAGCATCCCAACGTAGCCGTCACAGCGAGGGGATCCCATGCCACAACCACAATCCCATTCCTCGCTTGGCTGTGTGGGAGAATTACACGCGTCTCTCTTCTCCCTCCCAAAATATCACGGGGTCTTTTGGCCCCGTCTCTCCAGCCTTGTCATCATCATCCTCTCAGCTTCCAAGCTCAGGCCGTGTGTGTGTGTGTGTGTCCTGGCTCTCGGCCTGAGCTTCTCTGGGTGGAGGTTGGAGCAAATCTTGGGATGGAGCTGGGAGAGAGTCCCTTGGAAACATTGGTGAAGGCTCCGCTCTCTGCTCCACCTCCTCGGGAGGCCCTGAAGACCATCGTAACATTTTCCTCTGGAAGCTTCTCCCTCATCTATGATGGCAGAAACCTCCTACTGGAATTGATTTGCCTTTGCTCTTTGGATGCTGTTCTGGGAGAATGATCTGGGGTCAAACAATTCAGAAACCCCATTCCTTCCTAAATTAATACACGTTCAGGGCTCAGACACCTATTTCTCTGATGGCCTAACAGATGTTTCTTAGAGAGTGGAAGGGATTTAGGTTTAATTTTTGCAGAAACAAACACAAAAAAAAAATTAGAATTGTATTTCTAGCTTGCCTGCTGATGGAGTGAGAGCTTCCCAATGTAGTTCAGCACAGCCTTTCTGAGCCAAAGGATGTTCTAAGTGCTGCTCAGAGCCTTCCCAGGAAGAAGGAGAATGAATTTAATCAGACTTTGATCAGTGGGGCTATGGGGAGCCCTGGAGAAATGGAAATTGGATTCTCCGAGTTGCTTTTGTGGCCTCGTGAGGATGGTTGTGGCTTGGTTGCTTTTGGAGGTTTTTTTGGGGGGGAGCTGTCTGGGTACAAGGAATCTGGGAATGTTTTTAGGTTCCGGTTCAGGACCCTGTAACTTTTGGAACGTTTGGCTGTGCAGTATTTGAGCAAAGGGAGGGAGATAACCTAGAAGTTCTCCATGAACACTTAGCTAGCAATGAGATTATGTTCCTTAATGATTATATTATATTCCTTAATGGTTCCATGGTTCTGTGATTCCTTAATGGTTCTTTATCGGGTGTATATTACAGAGGAATTGCTGCCAGAGAGGAGGACGCTGTCCTGAGGGGCTGGGAAGGGGTGAGAACATTTCAGCTCTGACCTCCTCCCCCTTGGACAGGCATCCAGGATTTCCCAGCAAATTCCTCTCGGTTCTTTTCCCTCCACCTCTGTGCCGCTGCTCTCGGTTTGTCTGGGAGAGCCCTGGGAATGCCAAGGCAGCAGCTCAGCCTGGTCCGCGTTTGGGAGGTGATGTTGGTGCCCTGGTGATGTGAGAGGTGGAATCGCTTATGCGCCTCCAGCAGATGGGTCTGGGCGGTTGAGGAATATGTACGTCCAGGACTAGCTTGGAACTGTGCGGGAAAACCTTTTATGGGGGTTGGTTGATGTTTGGCTCCTGGAAGAGGGTTTTACGAGGAGGGACGAATCCCTTGGCTGTGTCTGTAGGGCCCTTCCTTGGGATCCCTGCAGCAGGAGAGGGAGAAAACTGCTGTCGGCACAAGCCACGAGGCCGTGCCAGGAAGAGCCGGTCAGAAATATTCGCTTTTGGGATGACCGTTTTCACGGACAAATCAAACAAACAACCATTTTATGCAATCCACCATTTCTGTTGACTGAAGAAATTCCCTCGGGTCCGTTAAAGCGAGCCTGGCGGCGGCTCGGCCCTGCCTTGTGTTTAAACAAGCTTGTTAGCAGCTGGTGCGAATCCAGGCGGAGATGGGTCTGGAGAGGATCAGGAATGGTGATGTTAACACACCCAGAACGGGATCCGGTTTCTGGAACGCCAGTTCTGAGCGTGAGCTGGGTCTTGGCTGTCCCGGCGGTCCCCAGCCGTTTAAGCCGAGCGGATTTGGATCGGGTTGGGGCTGTAGCTGGTGTAAACAGGGCCAGGCGTGGGTGGGTTTAGTCCAACAGCGGAATTTTGAACTAGAAAACCATGGAGAGGAGAGCTTGTGCAGAGAGGAGAAGAAAGTGGAGATGTGGAGGCTCACTCTTGATTTCTGAGTTTTCTGTGAAATTCAGCAAACGTGGAGATGGTTCGTGGGGAAGCTCTGCTCGCGGCTGCTGTTGTCATGGCGCTGGGAGAGGAGATGCAGCTCCCGGGTGTTGGTTACGTGCGGGTGGCTCCATGCGTGTTCTCCACGCCCCGGCTGTGGACACGTGTGCCTGGGAACTCGCCAGCGGCAGAGGGGAAAGTTGTGATGGTTCTGGAAGGGAGAAGCCATCTCGCTCTGAGCAGCGAGATGCACGCGGTGGTGGCGTGTGATGCTCTGGAAACCATAGAAACAGTTGTAAGGTGCTGGTCGTACCAGGCGCTGGGATCCCGGCCAGTCTGGGGGCTGTTGGATCTGTGACTCTGGTTTCTTTTGGTGAAACGAACCATTTTGGTTCATATGGTCCGTGGTGATGATCCTCTGGGTGTCAGTTCCTCCACTAGAAGTGATCCCTGGATCGCTGTGGATGTCGGCGGGGGCACGGGATGGCCATAAACCAATCCCATTTCTGTGGAGGTGGGCAGATCTCTACTGCTGGTGGTGTGGATCTTGCCCGAAGCAGCCTCCTGTGCTCCAGAGGCTCCGATTACTGGCTCAAGCCCATCTCCCAGGACCTTCAGGAGCGGTGCCAGCCGGAATAAAACACAGCTATTTAGTATTCAAGTGGGATAGCAAAATCGGGATTTGCAGCGTGCTTCTCCCTTCTCTGCAGCATCGGGTTTGGTGTTGCCATGTTAATTCCAGCCGGCATCTGCCACACATCAGATGTTGAAGTCCTATAAATTGGTGCTGGCACGGGGAAGGCTGCCTGTATTTGTCCTTCCCGACGCTGGCTCTCTGCTGTGGCTCTAATTGACCTCCGGAGAGCGCAGCATATGGCGGTGGCTGCGATCGCCCCTGCTAACGATTGGGGCTCTGAGCCTTCTTAGCTTGTGAAAACAGAGATTCCAGGAGCCCTTTTATTTCTTGGAGGCTGGAGAGAAAAAGGTTTTCCTGTGCGGTTCAGCGAGATAAATGGGGCTCAGTTGCCTGCTCGGCCCCTGACTTGTGGGTTGTTTAACCTTTGTGTTCCTCGGCTTTTGCTGGAACCAGGGGCAGCGCTGGTCTCCGTGCAAGCAGGCTGGGAGGACAGATGCTTTGCTGTGGTCCTGCAGTTGTGATGGGCAGCAGGCAGCAGGGTAGCACTGACTGATTCCTCTGCCTGAGGCGCTGCGGCTCCACTAGGACACGGGAATCCTTCCCAGCAGGCTTCCAGGTACTTTGTTCAGGAAGAGGTGGGTTCGCTGGCGTGAGGAGATGCTTTTTCTTCCCTCTAAAAGAACATTGCTGTCTCTCGAGCACCGATAGAAATTATTGACTACAAGATTCATGCTCCCATAGCGTTGCATGGGGGGTTCGTTAGCTTGGATGCTGATTAATCATGCTCCAATTCATGGAAAAACGGTATCTTCTTCTCAACCCATTGCCCAGATGCTGTTCTCTGTTAGGCAGCGGCAAAGTTTTGCTGCAGGTGAGGGTTTCTCTCCATACTAGTTAACGTGACTTCGCTTTGTGTCTTTTCCCTCCTTCCCCAGAGCATTATGAAGCTTTAACTAAGGCTCGTGAAGTTCTTTGAGATGCGTTGCCCGATGGAAAAGCTTTGAGAGGACCAAAGTATTTCTGTTTTCCCGAGCAAATTCCTATTGTAAAGAATCCTAGAGAGCAGACTCGCACGCTCCGTCATCTGGATCTTGTTAGTAAACAAATTGCCTTTTCCCATCAATTTACTAATGGTAATTGCCACTTTGAGGCTACAGTCAGGTTTTGAAACCAAATTATGCCTGGCCCATTCGTTCTGACAGCTGTCCCTGAATGACACAGAATATTGATGTGTCTCTTATTGAAAAAAGGAGCTGGCTTTGATGGGGAAGACAAATTATCAGCTACTGATAAACATGTAAGCGCCCTGACTGGTGTTGCTCAGGAGTTCAAGTGACCAGGAAAAAGAAGCTGAACCAACAAGGGAGCTGGTGTTCTCCAGCCCTGCAAGAACAGGGGTGGCTGTAGACATCTCAGCGGCGTAGGCAAAACTGAAATCTGCTGACAGAGGCTGAAGGGCTGGGCTGCTCTGGGCGAAGGGGAGAGCTGCTGGCTGGGGCTGGAGATGGTGGAGCCGAGCTTGCTGTTCCTCTGGCCGCTGGGCGAGCGGAGGAGGAGGAGGCAGCTGCAGCTTCAGAGAGGCGAGGGTCTGCCCTCTGTCACCTGCTGTTGTTGCCGAAGTGCTTGTGGATCCCTCAGTGGCATCCGGGAGCCTTTCCCTCTGTGGCTTTGTCTGGGATCGTGGCTGTTTGGACGTAGCAGGCGGTTGCTGCCTTACCTCCTCTCACTTGGGTGGCCTCCGATAACACAGGGCTGCTCACCTGGCTTGAGAAATTCCTCCCTAGTGCTCAGCATATGGGAAATTAGAGAATGGTTTGGGTTGAAAGGGACCTCAAAGCCCATCCAGTTCCACCCCTGCCATGGGCAGGGACACTTCCCACTGGATCAGGGGCTCCAAGCCCCATCCAACCTGGTCTTGAACACCTGCAGGGATGGGGCAGCCACCGCTGCACAGAGGAATGTGCAGAGGCAGGTTAGATCTAAAAAGGTGGAGGACTTAGAGAAAACCTGCATCATGCTGGGTCTGGAGACACATCCCTGCTCTAAATTAGCTGCTCTTAACTTCTTCCACTTTGGGGACTTCTGAAGCTTTTGTAGTGGAGATGTGGAACTGCTCCAGGCACAGATTGCTGTACAGCACCGACCTGCGGCTGCTCTCCTCGGAACAGCCCTGTGGTGAGGGACCGAGGTGTGTGACTGCTGCTCCCTGCTGCTCCACCTCTGCTCCTGCCTCTTCCAAAACAAAGAATCACGTCGAAGATCTCACTGTCCATTGCGTGGCCACCACCAGCCCCGGGTCCTGGTCCAGGCAAAGTTCCTACAGCTGGGTGGCATCTCTTTGTGGGAGGCAGGTGGGTCGGAATCATCGGAACGAGCTCCTTGGGAGCCGGGGATCGCTGGGCACCTCCTTGCTGCACCCCTCGCTGTGACCTTGCCTCCTGTAGCACAAATACACAGAGACACACACTCTGCTATATTTAATCTCCTGCTACACGCCTCTCCCTGGGGAGAAGGCGAGAGAGCAAACATGTGCCAGGCGTTAGTCACGTTGCTCTGGGAGGCTGCTCAGATTCCACCGCGATAAGCACAGGAGAGGATCCCTCCGGAGCGATGCTGGCTGCTTTGGGCAAGGTCTCCTACTGTTTCGCTTGGCACCGTGCTGAGACCTGGCCCTGAAACCCTCAGGAAGGGGCGCTGGATGCGGAGGGTTGGTGCTGCGAGAAGGGAGGGTCTGGGATATCCCTTTTCCAATGATGCGGGGAATTTTCATTCCTTTGGCATCCCGAAGCGTCAAGCGCGGGAGTTGCTGTGGGAGCAGCAGCGCGCCCTCCCTCTTGCTTAAAAACCAAACAGATTAAAACAACAACAACGAAGCCACCCAAACCAAACCCATCTGTTCTTCCAGCCTGGTGTCAGGAGCAAAGGCCCCTTTGCCATCTCACCGAGAGTTGCCGTGTGTGGTGGAGGGTGGGCTGGCAGTGCTGGGACTGGAAACTGCTCCTCAGCAGTGATTCCAGTCCCCACCACGAGCCCTTCTCCCCATCTCCTCCAGAATCCTGAAGAATCCAGAACGCTGTGCTGTATGCAGCTGGAAGAGGGGAAAGGCTTCCACAGGAAGGATTTTTTTGGTTGTTGTCAGGCTGTTTTATCTTCAGAAGAGTGGGGGCATCTTCTAAATGAGATAAGGCATCCCGGTGCTCTGTTTCTGCCAGTCAGCAGTCTCACAACAGGTACGACACTGCTTTGAGGTTCCTGCTTTGGCAGAAACGAGGGCATCCGGAGACGTCTCGACATCTCACTTTGCTACCGTTTGTGTTTGAATTTCTGGCAGGGAGGAGACGATCTCCAACTCGCTGTTCCCTCTCAGCCGTCAGCAGCCTTCCTCCGCTCTGCAACAAGCCGATAATAGCGTGTTTGTGCCTTACCCGCTGCCGAGAAGGGGGCTGAGAACAGGCGTGTCTGCGGAGCTGCGCTGCCAGGCTTCCCCTCTTGTTAGACAGCCGGAATTAGTGGCTGGAGGCAGCACGTCTCCCCGCTGTTTTCTCCTCACCCAGAGGGGAAATCGCTGCATGGGGTTCTCCGATACAGCTCCCTGTGGTGGCTGGAGCACCTTCCGATCGAGGACAGGCTGAGAGAGTTGGGGTTATTCAGGCTGGAGAAGAGAAGAGAAGGCTCCTTAAGAGCAGCCTCCCAGCACTGAAGGGGACTCCAGGAAAGCTGGGGAGAGGCTCTTTGTCAGGGTTCGCAGGAATAGGGCAAGGGGAATGGTTTTGAGCTGAAAGAGGGAAGATTGAGATGAGATTTGAGGAAGAAATTTTTCCCTGTGAGGATGGGGAGGCCCAGGTTTCCCAGAGCAGGGGTGGCTGCCCCATCCCTGGAGGGGTTCAAGGCCAGGTTGGATGGGGCTTGGAGCCCCGGATCCAGTGGGAGGTGTCCCTACCCATGGCAGGGGTGGAACTGGATGGGCTTTGAGGTCATTTCCAACTCAAACCATTCCATGATCTGGGAGATCCCTTCCTCTCCTGCAGTCCTTACATTTCTTCCATTCTAAGGAGCGGCTTGGTGCAGGATCGAGCCTTTACCATAAGTTGGTGGGTGTTGGCTTCCCTGTTCGTTGCGATTACAAATGCTGGGGGGTGTACGGCATTATTAATTCATTCGTCTGCTTGGCATTCTCTATACCTCCCGGAACACTTTATGGGAGCCCTTAATGCTCCTTGGTGCTGCTCGCAAGTAAATACTGGGCAGGGCTTCAAAGAGCAGCATCTCCGCTCTTCACGGAGCGCTGGCCAGTTCACTTTCCACTTATCTGTTGTGTGGGATGACTGTCTCTGAAAATAGCCATCTCCTCTCTTTGCAGCACGTACGTGTCTGTCTTCCCAGTCTGACGTTTGTCTCATTTTTTTTTTTTTCCATTGGAAACGACAGAAAAAGGATGTGAAAAATACTTACTTCATCAAAGGCTTGCTCGTATAATTAGCCAGCTCGCTGTGGAGCTGAGACCTCCCTGGTCCTAGCAGAGTTGAGCTGTGGAATGGCACATTCGTGCTTCCTTTCATCTCCGACTCTTTTGGGATCATGTCTCCTGTTGCACACAAGGAGCGGGGAATCCCAGAACTGGAGGCTTTTTTCCTTCGGCTGGTGGCTTGGAGCCCCTTCCTGGTTAGCGGGGAAGCTCCGTGCGCTTTCCAAGCGTGCTGCGAGTCGCTTGACCTGCCTGAGGTTTTGGTGTTGGGAACAGAACCCAGGCCTGACTCGTAGCCAAACCCTGCTGCTGCCAGCGTTGTTCTGCTGCTCTCTGGCATTACCTGCTTGGCGCAGGAATTGCAGGAATGGAGTCGTAAATGAAATTGCTTCCCAAATCCAGCATGTTATAAGCAGCTCGGTTAGATACGTGATTCCTGGGAAGTCTGCGTGAGTGAACGATGCCAGGGCCGCCCTCAGAAGAGGCGGCTTGGAAACGAGCTGCCTCTTGACCCACTCTTGAACGCTGGCACGTGCCTGTCAGTGCGTGCGGGCTTGTCTGGAGCAGCGCAGCTAGACAAGAGTCCAAAGGCAAAGTTTTATCGACGCTCTCGCTGCTGGGTGCTGTAGCACGAGCCTGCCTGCACAATAGTAGCTGAACGTTCATTCTTCTGCTTCCCTCTGTTCCTGTGGCTGCCGCACATGACTAAGGAGCAAAAACAATCTAGTGGAGTGACTCATCCCTTCAGAGAAGGTAGGATAAGAGCAACAAGAGAGAGTGAGCATAGAAGCAGCATCCACAGAAGTGCCCCAGCACTTCCCAGAGTCTGTTCTGAGTGGGCATGGTGAAAGCTTTGGTCGCTGTGATTTGTAATGGTGAGAATTAGTTGAGGAATAAAGGCAAAGGTGGTTTATCTCAAGCATAAAACATGTTATTTATTGGTCTCTAGGTTTGTGTCTCTTCTAGGCTGTGTCCTGGGTGATCTCAGTGGAAGGTGAGCAGATGAAAGTGCTGGGACTGGCTCAGGTGCGCTCACCACACGATTGAATGAGATGTTTCTGTACCTTGTAACCACAATTTTCCCATGTCACTTCATCGCAGCAAGTTGCTCTGGGAGTCTGATGGGTTATATTGCTTCAAAACCAACTTCTGGGGAGTTTGGCCTCCTCCTAAGTCTGTTGACGATAATTGCAGGGCTGTGGAGCTTGAGTTTTGAGTCTCCCGTTTCCTTTCTCTTTTAGATTAACGAACTCAGCAATGTTCCCGTCCCTGTCATGTTAATGCCTGATGACTTTAAAGCCTACAGCAAGATTAAGGTGGACAATCATCTATTCAACAAGTAAGTAACTGCTTCCCAACCAGTTTGTCATTAGAGGTCTTTGCTGTGGGGAAACTGGCGTGTTGAAGACATTTGGGTTTATTCCCTGGGATAACACCAAGAGGATTTGGTGTGACTGGACATGTGCCCTGCCTGGACCACTCAGCAGGGCAGGGGTGGCTCTGTCTGTCACTGAGATGCTGTCTCGTGGTTTGCTTCATGTCCTTCAGGTGATGAGAAGTCATAGAATCATCAAGGTTGAAAAAGACCTCAGCCTGGTCCAAACATCAGTCCAACCCTACCATGTCCCGTAGTGCCATGTCTACATGTTTGAACCCCTCCAGGGATGGAGACTCCACCACTGCCCTGGGTGGCTTCTGCCAGGGCTTCAGAGCTCTGTCAGTGGAGACATTTTTCCTAATATCTGATCTAAACCTCCCCTGGTGCAGCTTGAGGCCATTTTCCTTTGTCGTCTCTCTTGTTTCTTGGGAGAAGAGACCAGCAGCCACTGGTCCAAGCAGGACCATCCTCTCTTTGTGGAATAAGAGCTGTGACAGGGAGTAGATGCAGCATCCCTCAGCAGCAGGGAGCGTTATCCATCCGCTCCTCTGTGCCCTGGGGACGTCCCATTCCCGGCTGGTGAGGCCTGGCAGCAAAACTCCCCCTGTGACATCTGGGGCTGGTCTGGAACACGCCGGGCTGGAGCTGATTCCCCCTGTCCCCTTTGCGTTCTGGGTGAGATGCTTTGTCATATGTTGACCTTTCTTTTGATACGTGAACGGTCTGATCCGATCTGAAATCGGAACCTCCCCCCTTCCTTCAGCTTTTCATCTTAACCAGTAACAGTGTGTTGCAGGGGCAGCTGCGTTACTGGGTGAAACAAAGCGACAAAGGAGGAGGAAGGAGAGGAATTACTCCATCAGACTCGTGCCTGTGGCAGGGGAGATTGCTTTCCCTCATCTAAAGAGCCTGTTAGTCAAAAACTGCCTCCTTGCAAGCATTTTTCAATGAGCAGTTGACTTCTGTAGGCATCCAAAGAAATGAATTGCCCTGATGAGAGTAAATACTTGCAGAGTAGGGCCCTTATAGTTAGTTAGGGGCTGAGACATCCTGGGGCGTTAGCGGTGAGGTGGGAGAAGAGTTAAGTTTGATTTCACAACCAGATCCTTGCTTAAGAATGTCTCTTGTGCTTTGCCTTAGGGAAAACCTGCCAAGTCGCTTTAAATTTAAGGAGTATTGTCCACTGGTGTTCCGAAACCTCCGAGAGAGATTCGGGATCGACGATCAAGACTACCAGGTACCGTCTCTTCTCTCTCTCCTAACGCCTTTCCCTAGGACTGAATAACCAAGCTGGCAGACTCACGATGATATCGACGTTCTTGTGTGGTCAGGTTTTATGGGTTTATAATCGTGGCTGGAATGGATTCACCGTAACCCTTGGGGCCCGCGGCGATGGAGCGGATCTTGCTGTGCCAAGCACCGGGCAATTGCAGAATGAAAAGATGGTCCCTGCTCTGGAGAGCTCGCAGTCTGGGCATGAAATAAGAGGCAGCAGATGGTTTCAGACAGGCAGGAGCTGGAGGATAACAATGATCTAGTGCGGAACATCTGCAAGGAAAACGAGTCTGTTGCGTTTTTACAGATTCGGGTGCCGCTTTAACAGAGCGTGTGTTCCAAGCGTCGGTGCCGTTGAATCGGGTTTATCGAGGTGGGATGCATCCCCTAAGGCCAGAGTTGTCTCGGAGGGGAGAGACGTTTTCTTGTGTTGATGCTACTGGGCTGAAATCCAGCGATAGCGATGTCGTAACTCTTGCTGCTGCGGCAGGGCCGCCCTTCCGCACTCAGCCCTTAGTCTCGGGCACGCAGGAGATATGTAGTAGCAGCCTCTGCTTCGAGACCTCTTCAATGAGGGGAAAGCCGGTGCAGGAAAAAAAAAAAGAGGGCGGCTTTGATAGTGGCGTGGCCTTTGGCAGGCCGAGTGTTAGGCAATTAAACCCAGTATCGTTGGCACCATGCTGCAGTTGATAAAGGCTGGCAATGCGCCAGCACCAACTGGTCGAGAGCTTCAACTAAATTCCTCTCTGGAATCCACCAGCCCGGAGAGGCACGTTGGTGCTGGAGCGGTGGGTGAGCAGTGTGGGCTCTCTGCTTTTTTTTTTTTTTAATTTTCCACTTCACGTGTGTCTCCCTGCTCTCCTGGTGTTGTGCGGAGGGGACGTGGGGGCAGAGCTGTTCCTGCTGGTCCCACCAAACTGCTTCCTTCTGGGGGAGTGTGTGTGCATCCATGTGCACAAATGTCTGTGTTTGTGCCCTCCCCAGGTGTGTCACAGTTCCCCTTGATATCTGGATTATTGCCTGATCTCACACTGCTTCATAGATCATAGAATCAGCAGGTTGGAAGAGACCCACCAGATCATCGAGTCCAACCATTCCCATCAATCACTAACCCATGTCCCTCAGCACCTCGGCCACCCGTCCCTTAAACCCCT
>WAAB01011625.1:0-12178 GCA_013389865.1 Piaya cayana | reverse complement strand
TTCGTTGCTCTTCTCTGGACTCTCTCCAGAGCCTCAACATCCTTCTTGTGCTGAGGGGCCCACAACTGACCCCAGGATTCAAGGAGTTAATATAACAAAGAGATCTGTTCTCTCCCTTCAGCTGCGTGGTGCCTTGCACCAATGAGTTGCTGGATCGGCTTGATCTGATTTCTCGTCTGGTGTGGGATGGGGCAGGGAGCAGATGTGTAGCACCTGCATCCCATCCTCTCCCCCGGGTTCCCAGGGGAGCGCGTTGATCCGTCTGTGAGAGGCGATGACCTTGAAGGAGACCAGAATCGGTGCTTTTTGCTTCTTTGTGTCTCGGTTGCCTCTCTGCGGGCTGTGAGGACCCATCCTCCTCCCTGCCTGTTCTCTGGCTTGCTGGGCGCTCTGAGGGCGTTTGCTCAATGTGAGACACGTTTTTCAAGCAGAACTGACAGTTGTCTTTGCTTTCCTTCTGTGAGGGGCCGGCCGTGCCCAGGAGGAAAAGTAAATGTGGCAGCTCCGGTCTGGGCGCGTGCCCATCCACTGCTGGCGGTAGAGCTGGGCAGGGGGAGAAGGAAGAGCCGTTGTTCATGCTTGTGTGTGCTCAGCACCTTCTAATTACCTGCAAGACACGAGTCCCACACACAGATCTTTTTCTGCTTGGGATGGATAGAACTCTCTTATTTTCTGGACGTGGTTGCTCGGTCCATGCTTATTAATTGTGTTTTGTCCCTCCTGCTGCCAGGCTTGTTCTCCAGCAGCAACGGTGCTTTGCCAGGAGAGGCAGTGCCATTGCCTCCTGGTCTGTGGACAGTAGCTCGAGCCAGGATGCTTACGGCTCTTGAGGAGGCCTCTTTGCCAGCAGCTCCTCGCCCGTGGGGCTGGCTGTGCCAGGGAGTTACTTTGCCTGCTGGCTTCCTCCATACCCTTCAATGTACGTGCGTGCAGTGAAGTCCGTAGAACCATGAAATGGTTTGGGCTGAAGGGACCTCAAAGCCCATCCAGTTACATTTTCTGCCATGGCCAGGGACACCTCCCACTGGATCAGGGGCTCCAAGGCCCATCCAACCTGGCCTTGAACCCCTCCAGGGATGGGGCAGCCACCCCTGCTCTTGGCAACCTGGACCAGGGCCTCCCACCCTTACAGGCAAACATTTCCCCTAATGATTTCATCTCAATCTCCTCTCTTTCAGCTCAAACCCATTCCCTCTCATCCTCTCCCTGCCCTCCCTGATCCAGAGCCCCTCCCCAGCTTTCCTGGAGCCCCTTTCAGGACTGGAAGGCTGCTCTGAGTTCTGTTGCTTTAAAGGATTTACCTCTGCTGTCTCTGGACTAGAGCAGTTTGCCTCTTTGCAAGTGTCCAGCTAGAACAGAAAGCAGAAAACATTCATTGAGCTAAATTCAGGTGGGTGAAATGTGATGGCTTGAGTGGGAATGGAGCCAGGGTGATAAATATAACACCTGGACTGTGGAAGAGGTGGGAGTGACAGGGAGGGAATGAAGTAAACCGAAGCGCCGTGAATTTGGTCATGTCCATATGTGGTCACGATTTCTCTTTTCCCATCTCCTCTAGACGAAAAGCTCTGTGGTTTGGAGGTGAGGGGGGTGATTAAACAGTGCAGCACAGACTCATTTGCAAACATCAGCCAGAAACAAAGGGTGTTTCTTGTTTCTCTTTATTTTTTCCTGATGCTTTCAAAAGCCATTGGCAGGAGCAGAGTTTTTCCTCTGCTTCATTAAAATTTTAAAAGCTTTAAATGCTTCGTTCTGAAAGGTCTCGGCTCACTTGCAGCGTGACTTGGTAAAATCCCTCTTTCGCAGCAGGTTCGCAGAAGAGCAGGCTCCCTCTGCTGTCTGCTCTTCAGAGAGCGGAGAGGAGGAGAGAAGAGCTAAAAAATCACACCATGAAACGCGTTGTCTGGCCCCGAGACCCTGAAAGCCACGTCCACCTTGAGCTGATGGCCACTAGCTAGGTGTCAGCACCACCATGCTTCCGAGCACAACTCTCGCCGTGCGAGAGCGTCAAGGAAAATGATAAATGAGAGATAAACGAGAGCCTGCTGGGTGACAAAATGGCTTCTGAGCAGCCCCCGGTGGCCGGGGCGGTGGAGTTGGAAGGTTCCTGCTGGGCTGTGTGATGAAGGAAACAAGCCGAAGACTGGTGACCTGCTTAAGTTAGTCCAGAAGGTGTGGAGAGCAGTGGGATGAGGCTTACAGCAACGTTTGGTTGCTAAGGTGAGAGAGGGAGAAAAAGACAGATGCTGCTGGTTGTCAGAAGAACAACCAAAGCTATTTATCCCCCCAGTCTCTTTTGTCTAATTCTAAGAGGAACAGAGGCTGAGGGTGGCTTTTGGCTTCAGGGTCACCTGTAAAGGATTCCCTGACAATGAGACTTTTGCCAGTTTAGGGTGTTTTTTGGTGAAGAGGCAGGCAGGCCTTTTTATTCATTTTGTTCTGGTTTTTCCTTAAATCTTGGAAATACCCTGGCAGTTCTTAGCTTTCCAGGAGGAAATGCGAGGAAGTCATGGCCTGTGTGTATGCTGCTCATTAGTTAATGAGTTAATAAATGAATACCAGGTGTTGGAGTAAAGCACACAAACAAATAGAAGGCCCAGATGAGAGCTCTAATCTCCATGTCCAGGCTTGTAAACAAGTGGGTTCACCTCCATAGTGTTGAGCACTCAAAGATGCTTGTTTATTAACAATCCAGATTGGTGTGTGTTTGCAAACATGCTCTGAAGCTGTCGTGTTACAAAAGTGGAGCACAAAGTCTCTGGGATCTCTTGTCCCAGAGCCAGGTTGTGGAGCTGGCCCTGATCATCCATGTCTCATCTGCTTTCCAAGACTCTCTTCTTTCTTCTTCTTCTTCAGGGAGGCGACGGCTTCTGCCTCTCCTCCTCACTTTTTTTTTGCTCTGGTTCCCTCAGAACTCAGTGACACGAAGCGCCCCAGTGAACAGTGACAGCCAGGGCCGGTGCGGGGCCCGGTTCCTCACCACCTACGACAGGAGGTTTGTCATTAAAGCCGTGTCGAGTGAGGATGTGGCGGAGATGCACAACATCTTAAAGAAGTACCACCAGGTACGGTGAGTCTGGAACCCCGGGAGGGGAGGTGGCAAACGCCTTGGGGAGCATCTGGTGGTTTGCTAGGACCTTAGATTCACGGTGTGCAGCCTGGTAGGGCTTGCAAAGAGCTTTTGCAAAAAGAGAACGGTGTTCCTTAGCATCTGAATCACAGAATCATGGGATGGTTTGGGTCCATTAAAACCCATCAAGTTCTACCTCCTACTGGATCAGGGGCTCAAAGCACCAACCCGGCCTTGAACCCCTCCAGGGATGGGGCAGCCACCGCTTCTCTGAGCAACCTGTGCCAGGGCCTCCCCACCCTCACAGGAAAACATTTCTCCGTAAGATCTCGCCTCAATCTCCCCTCTTTCAGCTGAAAAACCATTCCCCTTGTCCTGTCCCTGCGCTTCCTGATCAAGGGCCCCTCCCCAACTTTCCTCTAGCTCCCTTTTTGGTACTGGAAGGAGAGAGCCAGTTGTGGCACAGCTGCCTGCTTCTTCACAACCTTCATTGATATAAGGAGCAGGGTGAGCTGGGAAGGAGCCTGAGCTCCTTCCCAGCTCACCCTGCTCCTTACATCAATGAATTATGAATCGTTGGTACCTGAGATCTCTAAATGTGCTCCTAATTCAGTCCTTTGAGTCAGACTTTCCAGAAGAACCAGAGAGGAGGCGATTCCAAGCAGCAGGGAAGGGCGGGGTGGTGCGCAAAGTGGGTCAGCTGGAAATATCCCACCACGGCCCAGGTTATCTGCTAGTCCATCTGCTTTTTGCTTTCAGATGCACTCACATAACAAGAAGGAGTTGGCCAGTGCTGAGAGCAGGCTCGCCCCGCTGCTGCTGGGTGACAGACACACACGCTGAGCCCGTTAGAGCAGGCTGGATGTGCACACACAGTGGGATGCTCTGTCTCAGCTCAGGGCTGGAAGATTCTTACAATGCTTTAACTTCTTTTTTTCTTGAGACACACCAGGAGCCATTTTCCAGCCTCCTTTCCTTTCACATCAGTGTCAGGTGGCTGGAACCGGAGGCTCCGCTATCGCCTTCTGGCTGAGCTTGTGTTCTGTCCGAGATGGGGTTTTGTGTGACGGTGCCGCCTTTCTCTGTCCTTCCCTCCCTCCAGTTCATCGTGGAGTGTCACGGGAACACCCTCCTGCCCCAGTTCCTGGGCATGTACCGGCTCACCGTGGACGGGGTGGAAACCTACATGGTGGTTACCAGGAACGTGTTCAGTCACAGGCTGACTGTGCACCGAAAATATGACCTGAAGGTGAGGGTTTGGAGGGCAGTTGCGGAGCCGAGAGCGCCTTTTCCAGGAAGGTGGGAGTTGAACACCTATTTGACAAGGCCCTGGGCTTTGTTTTTGTGCAGGGGACTGGGTTTGGGGGGCTCTAGGTGGGGCATCTACCTATCCTGAGCAACCTGTGCTACACTGGAGTGACCTCTAAGTCCATCTCAGGCATGAAAAAGGGATCAAGCACTGATAGTATCAATACTTCCAGTATTTCTCTGCATAGAGGGATTAAACGATGTCTCTGAATTCTTTAAGAATGGTGACACACAGCCTAGCGATGCTCTTTTCTTTATTCTTTTATCAGGGCTCAACAGTATCCAGGGAAGCGAGCGATAAAGAGAAGGTACGGACCATCCCCAGCCAGCCTTTCCTTCCCTCCTGGTGGTTTGAAGCAGATGGGATCCAAGCGACGTCCCTTTTCCAAAGGGATTTTGAGCAGGGGATGTTAAACCGGCCCTGACTGATAACCTCTTTCTGTCCCACCTCTCAGGCTGCACCCAGTAACTCCTCAGGAGGAGGTGGTGCAGGTCTGATGCTGCCCTGCCCTTCTCGGTTATTTTGATACTACCAGGAGTGGGAGGAACTTCTTGAGGGACAATCCCACAAGTACTGAACCCCAACGTTAGTGCAGCGGGGTGTTTATGTGGAAGGATTTCTTCGTAGGGCTCCCTCTGTGCCAAGCTGAGTCAGGTCAGCAGTTGGCTTTTGCGTCAGAGGCTTTTATTAAAAAAAAAACTCCTCTCAGGTTCCTGGCGTATCTCAGCATATTCGTAAGTTTGGTTTCTGGTGCTGTTAGAGGAATTTAGGACTCGGATTCATGCTGCCATGAAAACTGCGGTTGAAATCACAGCAGTAACTCACGGTACCGCATGATTTGCCCATGCATGTGGAATTTTCAGGCTTGGGACCACAAAGTTAAGTCTGCTCCAGCCTGCCCTAAAATTAGATCTCTGGCACGAGCCAAGGAATTCCCATTTACACGGAGTGCTCTGGCGTCGAGGCACAGCTGCATCGTGCCCAAACCTCCCTGGCTCGCTGGCTGTTTACTCTCCAGCTTTTTCTGCTCATGCAGTTTGTCTCAGACCGTTCCTGTTAGATCTATATAAAACCACCCCACGCTCATATATCATTCTAAGAACAAAACAATTTCATTCCCCGTTGCACAAAGGACTTGTATGTTCTTCAGTATCCCGGAGAAATCCTTGGGGCCTGCTGCAAGCCAATTCCTCAAAAAGCAGTGGTTTTAATTTTTCCCTCAAGTCTTCAGGGAGAGGAGCATTTTTTTTTTTTCCAAGCCTTTACTGCTTCCCTCCCGATCAGGAGCCAACAAAATGCGTTTCTTTTCTATTCTGGGAGCTGGGTAAACCATCTCTGGCAGGAGCCTGGCTGCCAGGCTTTCAGCCTGCAATATATCTTCCTGGCAGTCTTTAAAGTTGAGTTGGGCTCCGCGTCTCCCTTTGGTTCCCTGCGAAGTGCAGCTCAGCACATGGTTTCACTGGCAAATGTTGTGCTCTGCCTGACATGAGTTTCCTACTCAGTGGACAAGATGAACCTCTTCACCTTATAAACCGGCAGAAGGTCCTGGTGCAGCCCCACGCTGGATGGGTCTCTGCTCAGTTGATGTCCCCGTCGCTAGTGGGTCGGTTTTCCAGCCCTCCCCAGGGAGCAGGAGGGCTTTGAGGAATTTGACACAGGCTCTTCCTTGCAGGCCAAGGATCTCCCGACGTTCAAGGACAACGACTTCTTGAACGAAGGTCAGAAGCTGCACGTTGGAGAAGAGAGTAAAAAGAACTTCCTTGAGAAGCTGAAGCGGGACGTGGAGGTAGAGTTTCCTGGGGGACAGATTTACTGTGGCCTCTGGTCCAAGAGGTGCAGCAGGGACTGAAAAGCAAGTCGTTCCTGGATTAGTCAGCGATTACAGTCAGAGTTATGCTGATAGGAGTGAGCACATGAGCTCGCGTGTAGATTCTCTGGAGTCTAGTGCAGGTTTAGCTCTCACTACAGCCCTTTCAGGGAGATACTGACTAAGAATTTCTGATCCCATGTGGCTGCTGCTGTTCTCACTCTTCTCCTTCTCTCAGTTTTTAGCTCAGCTGAAGATTATGGACTACAGCTTGCTGGTTGGGATCCACGATGTTGACCGAGCAGAGCAGGAAGAGATGGAAGTGGAGGATCGGGCAGAGGACGAGGAGTGCGAGAACGACGGCCTCGGTGGCAACCCCATTTCCTCCTACGGCACCCCCCCCGACAGCCCCGGCAACCTCCTCAACTACCCCCGCTTCTTCGGGCCGGGAGAGTTCGATCCTTCTGTTGACGTCTACGCCATGAAAAGCCACGAAAGTGAGTATCGTGGAGTGTTGCTCTGAAGAAGGTCTGGAGGGTAGAGGAGGTGTCCTGTGGTCTGGCTGGACTAAACGGAGTGGGAGGACTGTCCAGAGAGAGAGAGAGAGATAGAGAGAGATGGAGATAGAGATGGAGATGGATAGAGAGAGATAGAGATAGAGAGATAGAGATAGAGAGAGAGAGAGAGAGAGATAGAGATAGATAGAGAGATAGAGATAGATAGAGAGAGAGATATAGATAGAGAGAGAGATATAGATAGAGATATAGATAGAGAGATAGAGAGAGATAGATAGAGAGAGAGATAGAGAGAGAGAGAGATAGAGAGAGAGAGAGATAGAGAGATAGAGATAGATAGAGATAGAGATAGAGATAGAGATAGAGAGAGAGAGAGAGAGAGAGAGAGAGAGAGATACAGATAGAGAGATGGAGAGATAGAAAGAGAGATAGAAAGAGAGAGAGAGACCCTGCTGAATATCCCCTCTGTTACTGTACGGTCAGTTGTGGATGCTGCAAGCTGGGATGGGTAGAAGTGATGCTTGGAGAATGGTGCTGTGTTTGGAGGGCATGTCGGTCCCTGGTGTGCTGTTTTCTGTCATTCTCTGCCCTCTGCAGCCTCCCCCTGCCTTGCTTTCTCTGCTCGTTGCGTCCAAACACGTCTGCCGTGCGTTTCCGAAGGAGGGGGTACGGCTGGGCTTTGCTCACAGCTCAGGGTGTGCGAGCGACTCTCTTGCCTTGCTAGGTGCCCCCAAGAAGGAGGTGTACTTCATGGCCATCATAGACATCCTCACGCCGTACGATGCAAAGAAGAAAGCTGCACATGCTGCCAAAACAGTGAAACATGGGGTAAGCAGCCTGCCACCCGCAGGGAGGGTGGGCTTTGAGGCTTCTGCTTCGCTTGCCTGCCTGCATGTGTGATGTCTTCTGACACTTTTTTTCCTATCAGTGTNACACCCCCAGCTCTCTCAGCCATTCCTCATAAGGCCTGTTCTCCAGCCCCTTCACCAGCCCCTCCTGTGATCCTGTGCCCAATTTCTCCTCATTTACTGTCTCCTCAGACTGCCTTGGAAAGGGTTTCCCTCTGGGGGATTGGAGGTGACTTGTGTTTACCTTCCAGTTTGGGATGTGCTCCATTTCTCTGACATGGCACCTCACAGAGCAGAAGTGGGTTTGNTCTCCAGCCCCTTCACCAGCCCCTCCTGTGATCCTGTGCCCAAGAACAGCTTTTTCCTCATTTACTGTCTCCTCAGACTGCCTTGGAAAGGGTTTCCCTCTGGGGGATTGGAGGTGACTTGTGTTTACATCCCAGTTTGGGATGTGCTCTGTTTCTCTGACATGGCACCAATGGCCTCACAGAGCAGAAGTGGGTTTACTGCAGGGAGATGCCCCACCCTGCCCCTTCCTGGCATCCGCTGGTTCCCTGGCACCAATCCTGATCTTCCCAAAAGGGCTCGAATAAAGCCCAGGTTATCAGGACAGGAAGTTTTTCATGCTCCTTCCAAATCTCCTCTCAACCACGAGGGAACAAATCCAATGTTTTGACTGGTCTGCAGAAGATCCAGATGGAGCTTAAGATCCTTTGGGATCTCTCTGGACCTTTCCAAATGTTGTTTTCTCACTAGAACTTGAAAAGATGTGATGGGTCTTGCCCAGGAGTGATCGCTGCCCGCGTCGTGACTTCCCTCCTCTCTGCCTTGCAGGCTGGGGCAGAGATCTCCACCGTGAACCCCGAGCAGTACTCTAAACGCTTCAACGAATTTATCTCCAATATCCTGACATAGTTGTCTTCAGCCTTCGGCAAGAAACGAAGAGAAGAGGGGCTACTCCCAAGCAGAGAACGCAGCCTGTGACACTAAAACAGACACTGTAGCAGCATGTGGGGTGTGCGTGTGCGCGCGTGTGTGTGTGCGAGAGTGAGCGTGTGGCACTGCGTGACTTAAAAAAACTTAATTCTAGGTGCACCCTCCAACAGTCCACTTGACCCAGGTGGGAAAGTGGGTTTTTATGTTACAGAAGTGCCCAGACGTAGATTTGAGGGCTTTTTAAAACCAAGAAAAGTGCATTGTTTTCAGCACTGCTCTTTCTTAATGACCTTTTCTCCTCTCTGATCCAGAGAATCCCGTAGCGGGGATGTGAGACGTGGCGCCGTACGAGAGGGGTTGCTCTAGATCGCGTTCAGTGGCAGCAAAGCAGTGCCTGATTCCACAAAAACACCTACTGCTTTTCTTTTTTTTTTTTTTTTTATTGGACTGTCTCTAACCGGAAAGACGTGCAAACCCTTTTATTTCCCTCTCGGTAGGAATTGGAAGGAAAATAGCTCATCATTTCAAGGATGGAAAATATCACTCTTGATAAGGAGGAGTCGCTGAACTTTAGGTAAATTCAGACTGGGACACTTTATATTTTTTTGGTTAATTTAAGTAATAAAAACTTTTTTTTTTTTTTTTTGTAACTGCACTTGATTTACAAGAAAGACAAGGGGAATGAACATCTACCAAAGACGATTGCTTAAAAAGGTGTAACTCCTAGAGCCTAAAACAGTGTGAGAAGCGGTAGAGGCGTTGAACAACCTCAGATATTAACGAGCTCGGAGCCATTGCGGTTCAAATTGGCTGAAGATTTTATAAAAGAGGTAAAAAAAAAAAAAAAAAGCATTTTGTACGTGTAGATACGGGATAGGAGCGACTATCCGGAACGTTTCCCCACGGCACCTCAGTCGGGAGTTGCCGTCTCGCTTAGATCACAGCTTCTCATCGCGGTTCCGCCAGTGTTAATCTAGCTAACGTTCAGTCTTCCTTCCTCGCCCCGATCTGCAACAGGTACTTGAATTTGTGTCCTGACAGAGGTTCTTTGGTTCGTTTTTTTTTGGTTTTTTTTCCGCGGCAATGTGACTTGCACACGAAGGCACTGGACTCGCTACCGGCGGGGGAGTACTGGGAGCTGTGACTGCGGAGCGAATTCCGCTGCTCAAGAGGACTCGGGACTTGAGCCATGATTATTTTTACTCTCCTCTGCTCCGAACCCCTCTCTAGAGCGACAGCCGAGGAGTGGAAACGGTTGAACACTCGCATCAGATTATTTCCCACCTCCCCAACCCCTCTAAGGAATTGGAACCGATTTGCGTGATTGAGTAACGTCCTGTTCTGTCTCCGGAACGCTTGTAATATTTTTCACAGCCAAGCTTGTCAGACTTGCTTTGGGTTTCGTTAGCTCTGCTGCAACAACGGTTACAGATCCTTCGGTTCTTTTTTTTTTTTTCTTTTTTTTTTTCTTTCTCAGCAGGATTTAGCGTTTCGAACAAACCTCTCGCAGTTGAAACATGTCGCTTATATCTGCCTTGAAACTGTTTTCACATATGCCTTTGTTTCGGGAATAAGCCGTTTCGAATGTCTGTCCTGTGCCGTAACGCGTGCTACCGTTTGCTGTGTGGAATTGGGTCCTTTCGAGAGATTAACTGGTGCTCATCACATCCCGAGAATTCCCCTAGACTAATGCCAGCTCTGGTCTGGATTCGGAACGTGGGCGTGGGGGATTTTTTGATCCCCACGTTTGTGATGCGAATCCCACAGGTCTCAACTTTGAAGGGGACGAGAGCGGGAGGGGGGGCGCTAAAGCCTCAGCCCGCGAGAGTGCACTGTAAATAGAGTCTTGAAGAAATCAAAAATTAGTATTAGGGGTCAGAATGAACCTTTTTTTATTCGTACATGGGTCATTCCCTTTGACGGGGGACAGATTTCTTCTGCTGCTGCTGCAGTCCAGCCCCTGTGTAACTGGGGGCTAACGCACCACGTCTGGGAGGCTGGGGAGTTGTGAGTCTTAAGCCACAAAACAAACGCAGCTGTGAGGAGACTGTAAAAAAAAAAAAAAAAAANAAAAAAAAAAAAAAAAAAGGGAGGGCTTAGAGGGTATCATCAGCTCTAGTTTTGTGAGTGTTATGTCGGTTTTCTCTTAAATGATGCTTTTCTCTTAAACAATAAGCACTCGCGTTTACTGTCGATTTGGAATTAGAACACCCATCGCTTTTTATTCTTGACAGTTGTAAAAAAATCTGCATTGAATCCGCAACTTTGGCCCGGTAAGTTTGCCGTTCTCCTTTTGCGAGGCTAGCTGGGATCTTTCTTAGGCTGTTTACCTTTAAACTGCGTATTTGAAAGAAGAGAAAAATAGAGGGAGGAGGAGAGAAGGGAATTCGTGAACTGCAGGCGTTCTGCAAGGAGACACAGAGCTCAGAGCAAAGTCTCAATCCTTGAGTTTCGTGAACAGGAATGAAATGAAAATTCAGTCGGTCCCCGCAGCGGTTTTTAAGAAGTTGTGGTGCGAAGGGCTTAGAGCAGCTCGGCTCTTATTTTCTTCTTCCACTCCAAACTCCTGCTGGAATTCAGTTGCCTGCCTCTGGCTCAAGGGATACGAAAAGCCCCATGAACCCTGTTCACGTTAGCGCTTCCCCCAGCTCGGCCGCCGCTGTCGAGTTGCCATACCATGTGTGTTAAAAGTAATTAAATGCAATTCTCTTGCTTAACGACGTATTACCCAGGTATGTAACTTCGTTTAACGTAAGCGTTTTGTATATTGTTTACATTTGGAGAGGTAGCATTACGTTAAAAATGCTAATTTTTTTTTTGTTTGTTTCTAGACAGTATTTTTATTACCAGAATAAGAAGTGAAGCTGCAAATATTTGATTTGCTTTTTAAAAGGGACTTTTTCTTTTGGTTCTGTTGTTTTATTTTGGTTTGTTTTTTTTTTTTAATTCTTGTTTTAGGTCACTTTTTTTTTTTTTTTTAACTCGAGTATTTAAAAGGAAAACCCGGCCCTTTTCGATTCTGGTTTTACAACTGCTCGTGCTAGTTTGTCGTCTGTTTCTAGTGTGAATTTAGTTCTAGTTGTAGATATTCCCGTCTGTAGCGTGTACCCCGTAACCCACCCTGGGCTGGAGCAGCTCCAGAGCGTAGGCAGAACCCTCAGATCGTGCTCAGACCACGGGATTTTTTTAATCATTGCAGAGTGATTCTTTGGTCCAGCTGGAGTTTCCCAAAGAAAAGTGAACTCGGTGCGCAGTGTCTTTGTCTCTGGGGCCTGAGGGCAGGGTGAGTTTGCGCGAGGAGCTGTGGGATCATCGTGGAATCATGGAATGGTTTGGGTCAGAAGGGACCTTAGAGACCATCCTGCTCCCACCCACCTGCCCCAGGCAGGGACACCTTCCACTTCCAGGATTTGTAGTCCTGCCTGCGCTGAGGGTCTCTCTCTTTGAATCCAGAACTTAGATTTTTCCCGCTGAGACAGCTCCTACAGCATAAACGAGAGTGGGAGAGGGAAGGCAGAGCGTGGGGGTCACCGTTTGGGTGCTGTCCTGCCCCGACAGTGCAATAAAAGCCACTCGAGAGGGTGTTGGGTCACCTTTTGGTAGGAACTGCGCATTCTGGAGGGACCAGCACCGGGAAGAGGGTTTGGCATTTGCTGCGTGTTAGAACAGCAGGAGATTTGCTTCCCGCAGCAG
>WAAB01011624.1:0-23214 GCA_013389865.1 Piaya cayana | reverse complement strand
CATTTCTGTGATGGCAACAACATGTTACTACTTATAGCTTTCCTAGATTTAAAATACAAAGTGAGGAGCCATTTTTTTCTTAATGGTTCTATATAATTCCTGCAGCTGTAGGCTCCTGGCTAATTATTTGGAGCTGCTGATGGATATTCCAGAACAAATAATTTATCAATAATAAGATAGTTCAGGATAGGAGACAATTTTGGGAGGCTTCTAACTCTATACAGAGGGATCATTTCAATCACAAACAAAAGTAATATAATATGGACACTCCAGTCAAGTCTGGAGCCCAGTGCAGTGTCTCACTTACAGCCAGGCCGGACAAAACATCCTGCAGTTAAAAGCAACCCTATATTGGTAGGGAGGTGAAAGTTCAGAATGCCAGACTTCTAATAGTGGTATGTTCATGTCTCTTGTTTAAAATATAAAGATATAAAATAAGAGAAGTTTTAAAGTATATCAGGAATAGGTTTCCCAGATGTCTAAACATGTGCCCCTGAAGAATCATTGCACAGATGGGATGAAAGCCATTCTCTACTATTTGGTTCAAGCAAGAAGTCCCAGATCACAGCAGCAGACACAACAACTCATTTTCCTCTGGCTGGTATATTCAGGACTATATTACACATTCCTCCACTGCCTGAAGAAGAAGAAGCATTCTCATGATTACTCCATCATCTTGTCTTCCTGTGCAAAACTGGTTCAAGAGTTCAGTGGACATAAATCATGCTATATTAGTCCTCCAAAATATTTGCTGACACACACACTGTACAAGGTCATTAATTTTTAGTGGGGGAGCAAGAAGCACATAACCTGGATCAAGATAAAATATGTTACATTTTCAGGGAATAGAAAGACATATAAGATGCTTCAATTCATTGGGAAAACAGTCCAATAAAGCTCACAAAGGAACAAACCCCTTTTGTCAATGCAGAGTCAGGTATCACTGTTTTGTCGGTGCTCCTAGTATATTTACTATTCTGAAGCCATAGCCACATTCTTAGTACACAGGTCATGTGAACATGACTTACAAAGCTGTATTTTTAGCCTGAATGAATACATATTTTATGAGAGGAAGAGTTTCCTTCACAGAAAGAGCTTGCAAATGATGTGAGATTTATTTTTTTCCCACAGATTCTTACACATACGTTGCAGACATCAAGAGCAACAGAAGCTTTTAATCTGGCTAGCTAGGACAGCTGCATGAGCTAAAATACAGCTTTAAGTTCATTGGTAGATGTCTTTGCTACCAGATGTTCAACTTGTTTGGCCTGATATTCACTGAGAACTATGTAAATTAAAGAATAAACTGTGATTACATTATGCTCAGTACTCTATTGCAAGATAGATTTTAGCAATTCTCACAAAAAAATTGTTCAACAATTGAGGAACTAATTATAGTTCAATATATGCTGCAGTTGTTCTGCAAACTTTCTTTTCTGATGCAGAAAGTGGTTTGGTTGAGGCCAGCTAAACAATATTTCTATTGCCTCACTGATTCCACATGAACCTTAGACCCAGTCAGAGGTTCCCCAAGTTGCTGCTGTATATGTACGAGCATTATGACTTGCAAATAAAGTAGAGTCAGGTCCACAGTTATGTAAGTTATTTATGCAAGTTATTAACTTCACACAATATACCACTTATATGCCTTATCCCACAAAAGAATTATAAATTGTCCCTGATATGCCAGAATGGAAATATAAAATAGAATGTCACTTCCCAGTTTTCACTTTTCTGCTTTCTTATTCGCCCTCCCTCATCCCCAAAAGCTCATGAAGTCCTTGTCTCCAGGGCTGGGCAAAGGTTTTTAAATGGGAGGAAAGGACTGAGCATGTCCAGCCACGCTCCATTGTTTTCCTAACATGGTTATGCTGCCCAGGGTTCTTATCACTGATTTTCCGAATATTTAATGTGAGAAATCATGGAAATAAGCCAGTTTCCAAACAGGCTTTTAGAAAAGTCTAAGGCACTGAGAGCATCTACACAGAAATCAGGTTAGTCCTGACTTAACGTGCTGGGTGACAGTGCTAAGGCATACTAAGCATACTGAAGCACTTGAAAGCATCATGTTTTAACCAAGTTGAAATCTGATAAGTCAGACTATGATCCTAGCACTGAATTTGCTGCTCAGATGTGGACATTTGAAACTTCTTCCATTGCCTCTCAGCTTTAGCAGGCTGCTGAGGGGACTTGTACTGTCAGGGCTTGTTAGGGCCACTCATGCCTGCAAGCAGGGAAAAACTGCTTAAACATCTGCTAAAAATTCTACCGAATAGCAACACCTCCTAGTAAGCTCAAGGGGGAAAACTCTGAGTGCATTAACAGGCAAGAAAGAATTTAGCACCTCTAGAAGAAATGCTAAACTCTGGGACTAAGTGAGCTTCTGAGATGGTATGTGCTTTCTTTGGTCTGCTATGCCTCAAAAAAAAAGATCAGACACATAGCTGGATGGCCCTCTAGGTGTGTTTACTGTACTCGACATTACTACTCTGAAAATCCCTTCATATTGTGAAATTGTGCTGGTAGATATAAGGAAATGACTATGAGAGCAGAGGCTGATAGTAAGACTAATAGGATGCATCAGCTCTGAAGTGCCAGAGATTTGTATTCTAGAAAGAAATAATGCAACATTCAGAGCCTCACTACTCCCATGTTGGAAGTATGAACACAGACTAAAGGTCAGAGATTGCCTCCAGGAACAGAGCATTACTGAACAGATCCCATGCTTGCCATATTTTTATTATAGCTACTGTTGGGGAAAAAAAAAAAAAAAAGATAAAGAACAAGAACAAGGTTTTTATTCCTAAAATCTTGCAGCAGCATCTTAGATGTGAAATGATAGTGAGAGAGAATCTGGTGAAGAATGGAAGATGAGGTGTTATCGCAGTAGGATGGTGTCACTGTGCAGCACATCTTCAGGCAACCTAGGTGTATTAATAGGTTTTTATGGCTTCTTTAATAGCGTCCAAGAATTAAAACTTACAGTGAAATAAGTGAGAAGGAGTCAGTAGGAGAACTGATGGCAAGTTTCATGTTGCATAGACGTGAGGACTTCTGGCAGGAGCAGGGAAACTGCATTGGTGTTAGTACAGTTGGGTACCAGGAATTTGGTTTAAAGAGTCTGATTTTGGGGATAGCAAGAGATGCATGAAATATTTAAGGCAAGGACGGACAATTTAAACCAGAAACAGCTATATACACAAAACATTGTGGGAACAGAAGCTTAAACTTGAGAAGTGATTCCAATGGGTTGTTGTAAGAAGAAAAGCTGACTAACTTACTTAAATGATTGCTTTGAACCACAACTGAGTAGAACTGGAAACAGAAAACATCTTTTAAAAAGCAGACTGAATTCATCAGGATTATGCTTTTTAGTCACCCTGACTGTCGGGCAAATCCTTTAGAGCCTACATTATTGATCAGACTCCACATAACAACAGCAGAATGTAAGATTCCAGTTACATATTCAGAACATGCTAAATCTGCTGTCACAATAATCTCTCAACTCTGAATTGACACAGCAGGGTTTCACATTACTGAGCTCTGAAGATTTGGCAGAGACCTTGTGCTGAAAGGACTAAACTATGTTTTATAACTTATCTTTTGGAAAATACTGTTCATTCACTGAATGTTGAATCTGCCACGTTAGACAGACGTGTCTCGCTTAGTCTTTCTTCACATCTCGCAATTGACAGGAGGTTGAGAAGTGGATATAAATACAAATGTAATTCAGCACAAAATTAAAAGTTATACCCGGAAAAGGAAATTCTCATATACAGCACTAACAAGAAAGATACAAAGGCCAAAAGGTAATTTAATACAGAAGTTAAATGTTCCAAAGTAACCGGTTACCTCCTAGTGCTGTAAATTACAAGGTCATCACAAGCCCCTGAAAAGGAGTTTCTCAGTCAATCTGCATCTTATTTTTGCATCACATCAAATTTGCATCGTCTGATCCCATCCCTCCTTCCCCTGATAGACAACTCTGGCTGTCAGTTCCTAACAAGTAGAAACCTACTACAAAAAAATATAAGCTCTCCAGAGTGCAGTGGGTGCGATGCTACATGGGTAAGACCTACCAACAATACATTTGATTACCTATATTTCACACACTATTCAAATTGACTAAATATAATGCAATGTGAAACAGTAACATTAAATAAATTCACTAGTGGTCAAAACAGTGAATATCTTGTATCTTTTGGAGCAGAATCAATTTTTTTTGCCACAACATTGAAACCAAGTAAAATCAACTCAAACCCAATATAATTCTGTAAATGCAGACCTACTTTTCTGTAATATCATGTATTTAAATTTTAAATTACTCTGAGTATGGACTTCCTGTATACCTAATTATCTTTTTGGTGTTATGTTTGTGAGGTTGAGTGGTATAAGAGGTCCCATTGACTGATTAATTTTCTTTACAAATTGCCTTGCAGGATAAAAACATTAAGATGGCAAGATACCACTAATTTAATTAATACTATAATCTGGTGGCTACTGCATCCGCCCTAAATATAAAAAGCTTAGATCAAAATAATTTCTTTTTAGTTCCAGTAAAGGAAAAGTATGACCTGAGTCTGAAGATTTCACTCAAAGATAAGCTTCGCTCTCAAGTGCATGAATAATATCCTGGGCAGTAGAGAGAATTAAATGGATGCTGGTATCTCTTCATGATTTTATTTTATAATCACTGTTCTCCACCTATTCCTTTCTATCAACACTGAGGCAAAGAAACTTTTTTTGTGTTCCTTAGCAGTCTTTTTTGCTTTGATGTTGCAGACACATACTATATGTAGGGTCTAGGTTCTTCCTTTTTCAGATGGATTATTGAAGTTCATGGATACAAAAAGGAAATTTTTTTAAAATTTGAGTTCATAGAATCATAGAACAACCAGGTTGGAAGAGACCCACCGGATGATCGAGTCCAACACTTCCTATCAAGCACAAAATCATGACCCTCAGGACATTGTCACTTGTGCCTTAAACACCTCCAGAGAAGGTGAATCAACCACCTCCCTGGGAAGCCTCTGCCAGTGCCCAATGACCCTTTGTGTGAAAAACTTCCTCCTGATGTCTAGCCTAAATCTCCCCTGGCAGAACTTGAGGCCATTCCCTCTTGTCCTGTCCCCTGTCACTTGGGAGAAGAGGCCAGCTCCCTCCTCTCTACAGCCTCCTAAAAGGTAGTTGTAGAGAGCAATGAGGTCTCCCCTCAGCCTCCTCTTCTCCAGGCTAAACAACCCCAGCTCTCTCAGCCGCTCCTCATAAGGAGTGTTCTCCAGCCCCTTCACCAGCTTTGTTGCATCTTCTCTGGACTCACTCCAGAGCCTCAACATCCTTCTTGTGACGAGGGGCCCAGAACTACACACAGGATTCAAGGAGCGGTCTCACCAGTACCGAGTACAGAGGGAGAATAACCTCCCTGGACCTGCTGGTCACACAATTTCTGATACAAGCCAGGGTTCCATTGGCATATATTTATATGCTCTGTAGTATGGGAGGAAAGAACTAGAGAACATTTAGAGCTTTGGGTTGTTGTTTTCTGGAAATGTTTGTTTCGTCAGGAATATGAGAGTGTTTTACTGTAAGTTACAGGTTCTCTTCTTCCCAGGCCGATTAGGAAAATAGTCTAAACCCTAAAGAACTTCCAGGTTCAGCTGCACTGCTTTCTCAATGAGTTATATTCTTCAGTGAAATTATCCTATTTGGGAAGTCATATGAGGGAAGTCATTATTTTCTATTTATCTTGTTTCTTATAGTCTTTCTTTCAAAGTTTCCTGCTTTTTGCTGTTGAAGACAAGACAATGTGCTTGCTGTGGACCTTTGGTTTGACCTTGCCAGTCAGAAGTTTTGAGCATGCAAAGCCATGATAACATGAAGTATCTAGTCTTGACCTACACATTTTAAAGTTATTGGTCTAGGTGTCTGTCTGTGTCCTCTTCAAGTAAGTCATTATCAGAGGCAGAAAATCTTTCCCATGATGTAGTAAATCTAGAGAGAATACACTTGCTGTCCCAATCCTCTCAATATTACCTAGTATTTATGTAGCATCCCTAATTCAAATTATGTGAATCAAAAGCTCCAAGTATTATCATCTATATTGACTTATAAGCTTCCCAAACTGTAATATGTAGCCACACAGAAATAGCAGATCCCACAATTTTTGAGCACTAAAATCAGAGCAGACATTCCATGGAGCTACTTAGATTTGCTTTTGATTATTATTATTATTACCTGTATAGAAAGCAATTGAGTCATGTTTTTGTTAAAAACATGAAAAAAACAGGCTTGAAAATAGAATACTGAAATTATTAGTGTGTAAAGTGAAGCCACCAAGCATATAATAAAAAAAAAAAAGATGAAAATGATAAGATACTGGCATTTTGGGAAAATACTCCACGTTACTTCTGCAATGAGGGTCAGAGCCCTGATGTGCCAAACCAGGCGACTCAGGCATGCATCATCCAAGACAGCATTCCTTCCAGCGACCTTNTTGAGCACTAAAATCAGAGCAGACGTTCCATGGAGCTACCTAGATTTCCTTTTAATTATTATTACCTGTACTAGAAAGCAATTGATTCATGTTTTTGTTAAAAACATGAAAAAACAGGCTTGAAAATAGAATACTGAAATTATTAGTGTGTAAAGTGAAGCCACCAAGCATATAATAAAAAAAAAAAAGATGAAAATGATAAGATACTGGCATTTTGGGAAAATACTCCACGTTACTTCTGCAATGAGGGTCAGAGCCCTGATGTGCCAAACCAGGCGACTCAGGCATGCATCATCCAAGACAGCATTCCTTCCAGCGACCTTCCTAGCGACCTTCCAGTACCTGAAAAGCAACCTACCAGTACCTGAAAGGAACCTACAAGAACTCTGGAGAGTATATTCTATATATTCTCTGATTTTATGAGCCTGTGATTTAGAACTTGGATGCAGAAAAAAAAAAAAAATACTAGTTTATAGTGAATTTTGCTAATAATTTACCCGATGAAACTATTAAATATTCCAGAATGATTTATGTTAACCAGCTCCTGTCCCTCAGCTAATTGCTGTGTTAATATACAGGTGATTGTGTACCCAGTGATGATGTGGAGCAGGGAAGGAGCCGAGAACCACAAATCTTTCCAGCCAGCTGATCCTAGCAATCACTAACACACAGTCTGCCAATGGTAGGCAGAGTCCACTGCCTGTTACCTGCTAAAAGACCATTTAAACACCTGCAAACACTTTTTTTCACTGTTTATGTAGTCATCTGCCCCTTTATGAAAGGATGGATGAGTTCCTGCGAAATGGGAAATCAGGCCCCTGTTTACAGAACAAATGGTCCATCACAACAGGCCTTACTGGGCTCCCTTCTGCTACCCTTCCCTCCCGGCTGTAACCACATGATGTGTCAGCACCAGCATTTCTATGCCTGCTCTGTCAATAAGAACAGGAACAAATCCAGTTGTTTATCTTTCTAGCATGTTTCCCAAGGTTTTCTTTAAAGCCTATCCCAGGTGGTAATAAGAAGCCAGGAGGGAGAGAGGGATGTGGGGTATTTTGTACTATTAAACACATTGTAGGCTTAATCAGCCTAAGCTGAATGAACTGAATAGCTCCGGGAAGATTAAGACAGAAAACATGGAAAATGAAGACACCTTAATTAAACTTGTCTCACTATGCAGGTAAATTATTAACCCTGGGGAAGCAAAGGGTTTTGAAACACAAGGTTAGGAGATCCAGGACACAGGTTTTGGAGTTTTATCGATTTATTTGCTAATGTGATTTAAACTCTATGTGACTTAGGCATCAAGACCCTTTTTTAGAGCTCATTCACCTTCCTCTGAAAAGCATAGCTTTCTCCTAGGCTACTCAGTTCTGTATTATGACTTTGCAGGCCAAAGAGGCAATGTTAGTAAACACAGGAGCATTCCAGAAAAGTTGGAACAAGAAATGGAAAGAGAAAAATATGTCCATTTCATAGAAGCAGGATTGTTTCTGGTTCCATTCTTACCATCTGGGAATGTGGTTAAATGCAGAATTAATTTACAAATAAAAAGTCTGAGCTTGTAAATGCAGACATTTTATTGCTACAAAGAGAAACCATAATAGAGAATAGTTCTTTTTCTATATCATATGTCATTTGGTTTCCCTTTCAAAGTGGACAGAGGAATCTTAAGGCCTTTGAATTACTAATGTCTCAGAAAGAATCTATCCAGCCTAAAAAAAATGGGCTTATTGAGTGCTTCAGAGACCACAATCAAAAAAAGTTTGCTTGTGTTGAGCACTTGCCAATGCAGCTTTTCACACAACTAAAGAAGTTAATTTTTTTTCACATAAAAATCCACTCTATATATATAAAAACTAAATATAGAAAGAGTCAGCAAGAAAATTAGTGGATATTTATTTAAAAAAACTATCATTCAGCAGAAAAAAATTCCTTATTGGGGAATGAAGGAATAACATCTTATGGATGCTTTGTTGTTAAAGAAGTGGTGCAACTTATACACTCAAAGTAGGAGATCTTTTCTCTTGAGGGACAGCTGGAAACACGCCTGTTAAGGGACAGACCAAATATTTCATGATCTGTCTAACTCTTTTAATCCTTTTACATATCTTTACAGATAAATACTGTTCCCAGCATTTCCTAGAATTGATTAGGATATTGTAATTTTGGTGAAGATGGAAGATCCATGTTTAAATCCTGGCTTTGTTGAGCCATCTCTGTATGGGCCACCTGTTTTTACTCTGCTACAGCTTTCATTACCTACTGGCTCTTTTTCACTTGACACATCTAAGTTCCAGTAACATTAATGAAAATTCCATGTTTGTGTCAAATGGAGTCTAAATCTTGAAGACTGGAAATAATAGCTTTAATATTTCCTGAAAAAATGTCCATATAACAGACAGGTTTAGCTATAATAGCTACCTTTTCCTTTGCTTATTACATCCATGCATTTACCTCCTAATATGAATTGTTTTCAGAGCTACTGTACCTTCACTCAGAGGATAAGTTCATTACATTTAACCAGTAATAGAATTTAGACAGATTCTAAAATAAAAAAAATATTGGATTATTTGGGAAGTCTTGGAAATATGATTGAGCTCAGAGAGATCCTGACTAATTCTATAAATGCATACAGATGTGGATTTCTCAAGAGGAATTACAAGGCTTTATAGATGTGGCCTGCCAGGACAAGTCGAGGTCTTGTGACACAATTGTGAGGCTCCTGGCTCCTCATTTACTCACACCTGCAACTGTTCCTAACCTTATAGTCCTTTGAGCACGAAAGTTCAAGGATTATTAAGGATCCACATTGCATTTATTCATCATTTATCGATTTATTCTTGTTTTATCATCTTAGGTTTAACTATAAATGCAGGTAGTGTGTATTGAAAAAAATTTTCACATCAACAGTTAGCAAATAGCAAAAATATTTTTTATATTCCCTCTGCATAGGAACCAGGCTGCCAAAATCCATCTGATTTGAGACAGAGACACCTAAATCAAAGCTATATGCAACAATCTAGACTCGCAGCTTTCAAATACTGCCTGATCCTCTAGACACTTACCTACTTAGCCTGAAAATCCTCCATGTATCTAGTTTTAGCTCTTCAAACGTGCTCCAAAGTGCTTCCTCTAGGAGGATGAGCACGTATCTCCAGGCTAAGCTTCCATCATATTCAAGGCTCCCTATTCTCTATCAAGTGCACTGGCCATTAGGCTATTCTAAGTCCTATGAATGCATTTTAAAAGAAAGCAGTTCAGATTGTGCTGACACGGAACAGAAGTACAGGATCCTCAAAGTTAGGTGGGGACACCCAGGAAACTTTGATGCTTTCAGGAACACCGAGACACTAAGGAAAGGCAATTCTGGCCTTGGGATCCAGAACTTCAGTTAAAGAATTTCATCCAGAATGCTACATACTCTTTGCTCTCTGTTTACCTGAGCCTTCTCTTGGCTATCCAAGACCCAAAACCTGCAGTACTCTGAAGACAGGAGTCCAAAGTGTTTCAGTCTCCAGCTGAGTTATTAGTCCCTGCCCTCTGCTCACTTTCACAGCCATGGTACATTAATTCTGGCTTGGAAGACTTTCAGTTTCCCGTAAAACTACAGCAAAGCACTTGGAGGAAATGAGACCTGTTCAGAAGCTGTGATCTGATCCATTTTAGGGAAGCAGTCCCAGATAGCCACAGGGTGGCTATTATCTTCTACCATTCAAGCAAGAAGAAACAATTAAATAAAAAACCCCACAAACGCAAAATCAAACAACTTGAAATTAAGTACCTGCAGCAACAATCCAAAGAAAAGCAGCTCGGTAAATATTAAAAGAGAATTAAAATCAGCAGTCCTACTTGCAGACCAATTTTGTGCGAGACTTGTGTGGTACTTGCTGCTGAGACCTGTGGGTTCGAAGGCTAAACTCTGGAAGGACAGTGCTCATGAAGTTGACTGAAAGTATTATTTTGCATCTTTGGAGTTAAAGATGTGCTCATAACCGATTTCCGTGAACAGCTGACAGCACTGAGGATGTTCCAGCACAAACTGAAAGACCCGCACCTTTGTCTCACTGAAAATAGTAACTGTTGCAGGGATTATTCTGTACTACATACTTCAGCAGGATGCTAGAATGAAATACATGGATTAACTTCCATCCACATGGTTCACTACAATCCGTTTCATCCTCTTTAATGTTTATAGATAAATAGGATTTAGAAAGTACCTCAGCTTTGGCATATACTGAAATCTGATTAAACTTTACCATGGGTATAAATGCAATGTGAAATCAGGCTAATGCCAATTGTAAAACCTCTGCAAAAGTCACTGGGAAAACATCTAGGCCAAACAGGGGTGTCACTGAAAAATGATATCCTGTAGACATAAAAAACCTTCCCCCCCCAAACATAAATGCAAACATAAATAATTATATTTGTAAATATAAATATATAAATATAAATTTTTAAAATATAAATAAGAGATTGTGAGCCTGAGGTCATATCTTAGAAGGAAAATCCAGCTTGTAATAAAAAAAACAAGGAAGTATAAAACACAGAAGTTTCTTTTGAATTTATTGTAATCTATTTGTTAAAATTAATTTTTTTTACAAACCTCTGACACAGCAAAGTGCAGGCCTCTCTCAATGTCACAGTTCAGAGTGTCTTACTTCTGAATTACTGCTATAAAATCCAAATAGCTCTGATAAACCTAGTTTTGATTTGACAAGTGACAAGATGGGCATTGTTTTCAGGGCTCTGTGCAGGAACACCTCCCACCAGACCAGGCTGCCCAAGGCCCCATCGAACCTGGCCTTGAACACCTCCAGGAATGGGATAGCCACAGTTTCTCTGGGCAACCTGTGCCAGTGCCTCACCACTCTCATGGTGAAGAAATTCCTCCTTATGTCTAGTCTAAATCTGCCAGTCTCCAGTTTACACCCATTCCCCTAGTCCTGTCACTACAAGCCTTTGTAAACAGTCCCTCCCTGGTTTTCTTGAGGAAACAGGGTGAACAATCCCAGCTCTCTCAGTCTGTCCTCATATGGAATGTGCTTCAGCCCTTTGATCATCTTTGTAGTCCTCGTCTGGACCCATTCCAAGAGTTGCATATCCTTCTTATGTTGAGGATTCCAGAACTGGACACAGTAATCCAGATGAAGTGTCACAAGAGAGGAACAGAGGGGCAGAATCACCTCCTTTGCCTTGCTAGCCACAATTGATGCAACCCAGGATACAGTTGACCTGGGCTGCGAGCACACACTGCTTGCTCATGTTGAGCTTCCCATCAACCAGCACCCCCAAGTCCTTCTCTGCAGGGTTTCTCTCAATCACATCATCCCCCATTGTGTACTGAAATCGGGGATAGCCCCAATGCAGGTGCAAGACGTTGCACTTGGCCTTGTTGAACTGCTTGAGGTTCTCACAAGCCCACTTCTCCAGCCTGTCCAGGTCCCTCTGGATGACATCCCGTCCTTCTGGTGTGGCAACTGCACCACTCAGCTTGATGTCATCTGCAGACTTGCTGAGGGTGCACTCAATCTCACTGTCTGTTTCATTGATGAAGATATTAAACAGTACTGGTCCTAGTACAGACCCCTGAGGGACACCACTTGCCACAGATCTTAATCTTGAGATCGAGATGTTGACCACTACTCTTGGAATGCAACCATCCAACCAATTTCTTTTCCGCCGAACAGCCCACCCATCAAATGCATATCTCTCCATTTTAGAGAGATCACTTAAAAATTTTAAGTCACTTAAGATTTCGTAAATCAGTTCACAGATTTGAAGTATTTCAGTCTAAATGTCTGTGGCATTTCATTTTAGAGATAATGGGAAATTTGTGTTACTGAAAGAAGCGATGTGAATTTGACCTTTGTCTGCAGACCAGGTTTCGTTTGCCTCCCCATTTCTTTTTCCATGTTTTTCCTCTGTTGGCTACAATCAATAAACAAAGCCTCAGGCTAAAACAAAAAGGTTGCCAGCAACATAAAAGAGCAGATGACAAGAATGTAGAGAAACACCTTTCTAATTATGTTTCTTTATATATTCTTTTGTTTGCTCTCATATGGAATTAATTCTTTAACTAGGGTTACTTGAAGTTATTGAAAACTGATTCCTAGTAATTTAAATCACCTATTATTAAATTTTCTTAGCAATAATAAACCAATTTCAATCCAGATTACTCCCTACTGAAAGAAAAACTCAGAAGTCCATTTTCACTAAATATTACTGAATAATTCTCTTATTCTCCTTTGGGTTTATTTCAATTCTTATTCAAGAATTTAGCTCAAAATGCATCTTAAGAGCCTTCTTACTTTATAACTTCTCTCTCATGTTCTCAATGAGAGTTGACTCCAAATGGATCACCAAAAAAGTCCTGAATCCCGTGCTTAATAGCACAAGAGGTGATGGCCTAGTAAAATCCAGATATCTGTAAAATAATTACATTTCTATTCTGGACTAATGGATTTTTTAAAAGCACACAAATAACATCTTTTTCAAACATGGGCCTAGTTAAAACCACTTACTGATTTAACAACACATAAACCAAAATAAACCAGTAATGGCTTATAAAAGCTATCATTGCTTAGATTGCCCCTCTGCATTTTTGGTGTTGGCAGGGAAATTTTACAGACAAGTCTTTCATAAATTTCCATAATCCCTGATCATCAAGTGAAACATGTCCACGTACAGGCACTGCATCTCCTAAATTAACAGTTTTCATTGAAAAAACCACTGGAAATAGAAGCAAGAAAATAACTTCAAAAAAATCTCAAAAATTAGTGAATCTATATTCTGATAACTAATTGTTATCAAGACTTGGCTGTGAAATTGTTACATGAGGACACCACAAAAATCTACTACTAACAAAACCTAAAGTGTATATATGTAGAGGTTCTTATTCCACATGATATTCCTTGAGATCCATTGTCATTCCTTATCAGGAAGCCCCAGGACCAAAATGTCTAGAAACCAGCATGCAATTTCACTAGTTCCTCATAGCACACTTTTTAGACAAAATCTGGAAAAAATCAATAAAATTAGGCCATGATTTTTGTCTATTAATATTTGACATCATCAGCCATCTGGATGAACTTTAAGGTCTTGTCTGAGAACGGTGCAATGTTTTAAATGTGCCTTCCTGTCACAACCTCTCTGCACTGACACTGATTGACTGCAGGCAGTGAGAGACCTATGCTACCCTCTTTGGGATGGGAGAAGGAACTATTGGAAGGATATTTGATTATTTGAAGGCTGGGGCTAAAACTTTCAAAGACTTGTGCTCTGGGGAGTGTGGGAAAATGTAATTCATGATGAACTAGGGAAATTTTATGGTAACCAGTAAAAAGAATCATGGAATCATCACCAGGTTAGAAAAGACCTCTTGGATAACCGAGTCCAACCATTCCTATCTGCCACTAAACCACATCCCTGAGCACCTCATCTACCTGTCTTTTAAATACTTCCACTGATGGTGAATCAACCACCTCCCTAGGCACCTTCTGCCACTGCCTGATGATCCTTTCTGTGAAATATTTTTCCTGATATCCAGTCTGAACCTCCCCTGATGCAGATGGAGGCCATTGCCCCTTGTCCTGTTCCCTGTCACCAGGGAGAATTGGCCAGCTCCCTCCTCTCTCTCCACAGCCTCCTTTCAGGGAGTTGTAGAGAGTAATAACATCTGCCCTCAGCCTTCTCAAGGCTAAACAACCCCAGCTCTCTCAGCCACTCCTCATAAGACTTGTTCTCCACCCCCTTCACCAGCTTCATCACTCTTCTCTGCACTCACTCCAGAGCGTCAACATCCTTCTTGTGGTGAGGGGCCCAGAACTGAACACAGGATTCAAGAAGAAGGGAAGAAGGAGATAAAGATGCAATAATTGATTGTGTTTTCAAATGCTGCACAATGCATCCGCATCAAGGCAAGTCAAATCTATTTAAAAATCATGACAAGTTTTATCCCGCTAAATGCCACTGCATGTCTTGAGCTGATTACATTCTACAAAAAGATGTGCAGCTGAGCCTGGGCCACTCTTGGGGAAATCATGCACTGCCCAGAGATGCCGAAATACAATGTCTCCCTTGAATCTTTTACTTGTGTTTCATTTGGGAAACAAACATAAAGAGGGTTTCAAGTTCACTCTCTCTTTGACCCTGCAGGCACTATCACTGCCATAATCAGAAGAGTCAGTTGTAGCTCTCTTCATAGGCACTACTATGTATCTCCAAGGCATCAGGCTAAATAAGACAATGAATCACTGTCATCTCTTTTAAGGTGGAGAACAAAGCATGTCAAAGTTAGTGTGTGAACCTCTCTAGCTTTGAGTCAAAACTATCATAGGCTCTATAAAGAGCTGCTTGTCTACCAGCAGGGTCACTTATAGTAATTTGTATGAATTACCACCAGTTCTTTGAATCTCGTGAACTCTGCATTCAAAGGCAGAAGAAGGAATAAGCTTTGCTAAATCCGTATTGCAACTTTTAATGATAATACCCTCAGCTTTTAGGAGGTCAGCTCAGTTTTAATTAAAGATTATTGAAACTGATGCAGAGCAAACTCCGGAGAATGTGAATTAATAAGGTCGGTCTTCAAAGGACAAAATATTACAGTGCTGTAGTTAACCACACCTGGCAACTACGGTCCACGCAGCTGCTCACTCACTCTTTCCCCCTCTCTTCAAGTAGGATGGGGAGAAGAATAGAAAAAGAACCCTGAAACTTCTGAGTTGAGATAAAAACAGTTTAATCAGACAGCAAAGGAAGAGGTTACAATAATGTATGCAGTGATGATGATGATTATTGTTAATATTGAATATACAGAAAAGATTATTGTCAATGCAATTACTCACTACCCATTGACTGATGACTAGCCCATTCCAGAGCAGTGATCCCAGCCCCCCAGCCAGCCCCACACAGTTATATACTGAGAATGCTGTTATATGGCATAGAATATCCCTTTGGCCAGTTTGGGTCAGCCGTCCTGGCTATGCTCTCTCCCAGCTTCTTATGCACCTTCTTGTTGGCAAAGGATGAGAAGCTGGAAAGTCCTTGCTTCAGTAGAAGCAATATTTATCAACACTTAAACCAGCATGTTATTGAAATTATTTTTGTATCTAGAAAATTAACTATCCTAGTTGAAAACAGGATATACAGGAAGTCTAAAAGAGCCAATGGATGGCTGAATCTATTTCTGCTCATCCTCTCTGCCAGGAAAGATTGCTTATTATTATTAAACTGCATCAGTGAGAATTCCATGGGCTCAGCCTCTCTAATCAGCCTCTCTAAACTTCAGGAAATTTCTAAACCACTGTGTTTTCTCTTCAGGATATTTTCATATCATAAATCATAGTTTGAATTGGAAGGGACCTTAAAGATCATCTAGTTCCAACCCCCCTGACACGGACAGGGATATCCCTCTAGATCAGGCCATCCAAGGTCCCATCCAAGCTGGCCCCGAATGTGGGTGTTCAAGACCAGGTTGGATGGGGTCCTTTTGATCCACTTTTCCTGTGTTTGCATCTTTGTGATTGCTGTTTATGCAGACATATCTGACGTAGCCCTAACTTTGCTAGTGCTCAGGAATATATTGCTCACTGTTTAAGCGTAAGCATCCCTTAGTAGGTGCCATTCCTGAAGGGCTCTGGGCTCTCACAGGTCCTGCATAATACCAGCCTGCTCTGTAAGGTACTCTCAGGAAATTATGTTTAGGTAACTGTGTTGAGCTAAAATTGTTGAGGCTGCCATTGCTGAGGGACAAACTAGACACTTTGCCTTTTTCCTGTAAACTGATCTGGCCATGGAAGTTTCTGCATCCATTTGGAGTTTTCAGTAAAATACTAAGAATAGGTGACATAGGTACTAGTAAGGAGCATTAATTTATGATTGGAGTAGTGCTGTATCTTCTGCCACAGCAGTAACCTTTGAGACTCAAAAAACTCCAGTCATTTAATGTTTACCAGATTTTTATGTGAGCTCAGCTGGGGGTTGGAGCTAGATGATCTTTAAGGTCCCTTCCAACCCAAACTATTCTATGGTTCTATGATTCCTCACACTTAATAAAAGAGAAACTTCTGAATTACAACTTGAGCAAGCTAACTGATAAAGTAGTACACCATGTTCCTTCAACACTTTGTCCTACTTCACAATTTATGTAACATAGCTATAAAAATCAGCCAAGTTTGAACTTTTCATCCTAAATTTCTTTTAAGACACAGCACTCAGCTAGAAATAAACTCTAAGGTTTAGTTTAGGTCTGGAATTTTATGTGTTTTTTCTTCCAATGTGAAAAATAATCTGTCAATTTCCACCTAATCTTTTACTCAATTTCAAAACAAGATTCACCTCAAAATCTTATCACTTTTCCAAACAAGAATAAAACTAATTCTCATCAGTTACCATCATAGTTGGGATAATTAAGATCTATAGTTGCTTTGTTAGCCTACATTGATCTATGAAGTAGTAATAGCCCCAGAAGTCTGTTTGCTGTGAGCCACCTCATTGAGAAGTGATTTTCTAAAAAAGCAGTTACAATTAAAGTTTGCAAATTGTTGAGTTTATTTAGCAAAGACTAAAAGAATTGGTTTAAACTATAACTGTTCATCGGACAGTAAAAAGTGTAGCAATATTTTCATGGGAAATAATTTTTTGTCATATTATTTTTATACTCTGCTACACACACACTGTGCTATATTTCACGTAACTTTCTAGAAGATTCTTACTGATATTTGACACTGCCTGATAATAGTACATGAGAAAGAGAAGCAATACGTATTTCATGATCTCAGATAATCGAGTCCAACCATTCCTATCTGCCACTAAACCACATCCCTGAGCACCTCATTTACCTGTAGTAGTATTTTTCAATTTGCCACATGAATTGTTTATATGAAAACCTCAGCATAATTTCCTGTCTATTTAGAAATAACCTTGCCTGAAAAGAAGTGGATTTTGAGTCCTGGCACAACATAAATCAGTGAGTGGCTGGGATAGAAGAGGAGTCAGAAGTTTTGTCTCCTGTTTCTCAGGTTCTGCATTCTCTTATATTGTTTCAATAGGGCCTGTTGCAGTAGGACAAGATATGATGGATCTAAACTGCAGGGGGTTGGACTAGATAACCTCTAAGGGTCCTTTCCAAACCAAACCTTTCTATGATTTGTTCTGTGTTCATCTACCATGTGCCATTTTGCACATACACATGGTAACAACAGCAACATAAAGCTGTGTAATTTCTAGCAGAGCAAACTGTGTGCTGAGACGTGCAATGTCTTGCATCCTGAGCATATTTAAAGAGAGTCATGAAAAGATGCAAATGCAGCCTCCTTGGGAATCTGACTGCCAGAATTCCTAACCTTACATTAACCTTCAAGGATATGCTGAACAGATTTCTGGTAAGAATGGCTCATCTTTTCTCCGGCTGAATTTTATTTCTGACTTCACAGTCCTACTTTGCAGAACTATAAACCCTTTTTACTTTACTAAAGTAGGATGGGACAAAGAACTCAAGGTAACAGGCATCCCATAAAATTATGGTCAGGCTTCTGAAGGTGGAAGGGGTGGATCAAGGATTCTTTTCTTCATTTAGATATTAGTTTTATCTACCTTAATTATCGGTGAGCAGTTGTAAAGATTGAAGGGTTTTTATTAAAGGCTTAAATGTGAGCAATTAGATAATGCCAGCTATTGACTTAATTTGCTAGTTATATATTGATGAAGATTCTTTAAGTACAGCTAATTATTCTCTTAATCTAGTAATTGCTTATCATCATATGACAGATATTTTCTGTATTACAAAATCAGTAGTGGTTCTGTTGAGATATTTCCTTTTTTTTTTTTTCAAAAAATACCAGTAAGCCTAAACTGTTGGACATGATCTTGTTATTTGGCTCAGAATATAATGAATCACAAGCTTCCTACTAGCTCTAGGGCTGAAAGGCTCTTAAGCACCAACTTTAGTGGAATTGTTGCATGATATTTTGCTACTGGGATGTTTCAGTGGCACTCCTGTTTACCTAGGAAGCTTAGGCACTAGGGAGGCAGTACATGCAATACAGGGCAAAATATGACTACCTGATAAATAATATAACGGCTACAAAATCTTAAAAAATCACAGAAAAGAAATTCAGAAGAAGAAGTAACTTTATATCTTTAAAAGAATATGAATAAAGGCAGAGAAGCAATTAAGATGGTAGCTGAGATAGCTGAATATATTTAAGCGCTAAGAAAATTTATGGAGGTAGGGGAGGGACAGTGGCTGTGAAGGACTGCTGGAGCCCTTTCTGCAGGAGCTGACATAGCCGAGAGCCGCTCAACTCCTCCTGTAATGAAAGTGAGACAGGAAAAGCCCTGAAGGAACTGTGAACAAGAATTCGAGTGGCTTACAAAAACCTACATGGACAGCCTCAGAAGGAAAACCTGAGGCTGATGCTGTATTATTTTGTAGGAAGAAAGCAAAGCTCTAGCAGGTGAGTATGTGAGCAGACATAGGGCATATAAATGTAAGCATCTATTCATAGATTCATAGAAACAGAATAATTAGGGTTGGAAGGGATCTCAAAGATCAGCTAGTTGCAATGCCTTTTCAGTAGAAGACAGAATTAGGATGGAACATACTTAGACTTTTTTTTCTTTTCTCAACAGTATAATATTCTTGACTTTAAAATATCTCTCCATCTTCAGCTAATGAACTAAACTGCATTTAATTGTAAACCGTTTCAAGAAAGGGATATAGACAATCGCAAATTTCATCCCTGTATTTTTCACTCCTGTGAATGCAGTGGACTTTCTTACAGCTGTAAGTCTTAGCTGAATGAAGATTTCCAGGATCAGTTTTATTAGCTATGTGATAGAAACTATACTGTATCAGTTTGTTGATAGCATTTAGATCCTCACTCATTTATATTGTAAATCCATTATTTACACCTAAAGCAACAGTAAGTATTATAGAATACACAGAGGCTAGAGTAACAGTTCCAAAACTCCACTGAAAGTAGTCCCTTTCATATTCCGCAGTTCCCACTAAGCAAGATAGACAATGTTCTACGTGCAACTTAATCTCTTCCCAGACAATAACAGATATGTAACACGTTCATAGTAAATGCTCAACTAAAGGTGCCCCTTTTCTGCTTTCTCCCACCTGTTTCCAATTTTTGGGAGCTGGTTGGTGTATCCACTACTCAGAAAAAGAGGCTGAAGCCTTTCCCAGTTGTGGAGACTGCACACACAGCTCCAGAAGAAATTCTAGTGACTTACATGTGTGTCCTTAAAGGAGGTTTTACCAGCTGCCAATAGTGCCATGAAGAAGTTACTTACAATCTCAAGTAAGTGTTATTTCTTTTCTTTGGTAAAGTAGCTGCTTAGCACCAAGAAAAAAGGAGTATTGAAAACGTCATTGTAATGGCAGTGATATTTATTTTGCATTGACAGAAAAATCATAAACTATTACTAGAAATATTTCAGTGGCTCCAAGCAAACACTTGAAAAATTAAGCCTTTAATCAGCCAACAGTAAATTATCATAAATAATAGTTAACAGTAAATAAACATAATGATAAAATGGATATTGTAAAACCATTTGTGCATGAAAGGTAAACAAATGAAGAATCAGTCATATCTTATAGGATTTGCTCTCACATTTCAGAACATCTGGAGTTGCTCAGTCCCAGAAAATGATATTCTCAAGCTGGACTCAAGCTTTCTTCTGCTTCTCAGATAGAAGTAGGCATAGCATTGGTACTAGCAATTACAGCTAATAAACGTAGTCCTTGAAAGGACTCAAGTTCAAAATAGAAACTGAAGAATAACCTGCACTTTTTCATCCCCGAATAATCTAATCAAACTTTGCTGCAAGGCCATTCTTAAATACTGAGTTGTATACTTGGTACGCCGTCACTGTAGAAAAGGTATCTAAATAAATCTGATAAGGCACAGACACTCATGCAAAAGTCATTACCATGTAACTAATATAGTCAACCAATTTTTAGTTGATTACTTCCAAGAAAACCTCAAAATACTTTCTATACTTTATGATTTTTGACTAGTAGACTTCTATAGCATGTATTCATAAAATTCACTTCAAAGTTTTGGAAATGCTCAAATAGAAAATAATGTTCTGAAAGTGTAATCTGCACTTCTGTAATTATTAAGACAACTTAATTTTCATCAGCTGAAATCAGCACGTGATGTCATAGTTTTATAAAATGTCATGATGGAGGTCATAACTCAATGCATGCTCAGAACGCATGATGTGGTTTTCTTTTGCTTTCTACTGAACCAACACAAAATTAAAAAACTTAGGGTCCTGAGGAGGGACTAAGGTCACTGCAAATTACCTTTTTACTTGCTTATTTCCACCTTGTGGCAGAGACACAGTGAAGTCTTGAACTCAAACAGGGTTAAGTAGCTGTCTAAATTGGCTCATCTCTAGCTTCTGACAGCCAGCTATGTCTAGATCAGGACTTGTGACAAGGCCCTAGTAAATCAGCACAAGAAATTTCAGGGAGGGAAGATGCAAGGTAAAATTTTCCCTAGCTACATCAAATATACTTAGAGTATGTAAGAAAAAAACACCCAAATCAATACATATTGCATATTTCTCTTTGTGGAAATAAATGAAAATGTAGCTTCTGTTATAACTTTTTATGTTGTTATGTACCACTGGCCTTCATACTACCAGATTAACTAGATTTGGTGTTAAAATAGTTTATTGGTTTGTGTTTTTTTCTAACTCAGATATGATTTCTTTTAGAAGCTGTTCAGGGATGGGAGGCTGTTTCACACTGGGTAATACTCATAGAGAAGTCTGAAGAAAGAGTGAAATTGAGTAATCAAAGGAGAAGGTAAACGGTACCAATAAAAGCTACGGGGATCCAATATAATAGGACTTTTATAAGCTGTGTCAGATGAATGACAGAATTTATCTATCTTTCTTTAGAGTTTTCTTAGTAACAGTGATGGCTGGGAAACCACAGTATTGAACCCACTATCAGAACTGGTTTTTTTAAATCTTTGGAAACCAAAACCAAGAAGTAATTCAGTGAGAACTAATCACCCACCACTTCAGTACATAGAAAATATTCAGTTTCTACTTCCCATCTCTGCTTATGAAATGGGCTATAATTGCAATGACTAATATTTCTAACATGGTTGTGCTGGATCCATGCTTTTGGAAGAGGTTCTTCAAGGACCTCTAGTGTTAGCAAGTAAATCTTATTATTACCTGTATTCCATGCTGGATGTCAATATGAAGTGATGTTAATATTCCTAAAATCTTATTCACGCCACTCATTCTTTTCCTTGACTGTTTCTTGATATGGCTTGCAATAAAATTATAGGAAAATTTTCTTTTAATGAAAAATCACTGCTTACTAAACAAGCAGGTATGTTTGAAGTCAGAGAGTTTCCAGGGAGGACTGTCGTTCAAGATGACTTGAAAAATAAGTTTGAAGATGAATGTGTTTAATCATGAAAGCCATGGTTCCTTATGCTGGTACAACACTTCTATCAGGACCTGACTGGAAGTGAAAGGGAACAGGCTTACAATTAAAGGGGACACTGCTAACATGTTGATTTGTGCTTCCTGGCAAAAGGGGGAAAGGAAAATTAAACTAATATTTTGATACTAAAGTAGCTAGTTTTCCCTACTTAAAAGTCCTAAAAATTGGCTTAACAAATTTTTTTTTATTTAAGGGAAAAAGAGAAGTCTGAAGAAGTGGACAAATAAAACAAAACTGGTTTTGCAGCATATCTTGTGCTGCAGGTTGCTGGTGGTATTCCCCCCTGCTCCACTCTGTGTCTTCCTCCTTGCTCTCATAACCTTTCTCCTTCATCACAACTGTGTTACTAACAGATCAGTTCCTTGGAACCAACCACAAAATACAACTATCCATTGCAAGAATTTTGATTCCTTCTTTAATTTCTCTTCTGCAAGGCCTCCTTTCTTTGCCCTGCAGTGACTGTCACTAATGCAGTTGTCAGGTGCCATTGCTCAGCAAGGGAGCATTACGCTGAGCTCTTACAGTGCTGTAGCTTGGGTTGCTCTGCAGTCCAGCTGAGTTGCCTTCATAACAAACACAGCATGTGCAAGATTCATAGGCTTTAGTCCTGTCCATCAGTGTCTTTCATTTCTCTTCCCTTTAATCCATCAGATAGCCAGAGAGTTCTCTTGAGGCTTCTCTGCCATTTGGGCTCATTGTTGGGGAGGGAGATGTCATGAGTTTGCCATTTCTTTAGATTCCAGAGTGGCAGATGCACCCACCCTGACAAAGACTGAACAAAGACCATCCATTGAAAACCAATTACTTTTATACACACTCTTATCTTGCCTTTTCCATACATATACGGCAACTATTTCCCTGCACACTGTCCCCAGAAGATGAGGCCCTCAGACAATTAGACTCAGCTAGGGTATAAATGGGGTCCAACTAGAGAGCCAGTTTGCATCAGTCCTTGGAGCACCAAGTCTGCAGTCAGGGATTCGGCCTCTGGGTTGGGACACTGTGCAAGGCAACTCCCCTGGTATTGAGAGCTCTCGTTTGAAAGGTGAATAATTCTGCATATTTTGGGTCATCCTTCTGAAGGATTATTCACTAAACTTAGGAATTCTTATACTGGTTGTGTAGTAATGTTCCTGCCTGATATTCAGACTTGTGGTTTACTTTGATTTGTTGGAGTGCTAAGTAATTTTGGATGGAATAAATCTTCCCTGTGAGTGGCTGGTTGTGTGTTTTG
>WAAB01011621.1:0-66974 GCA_013389865.1 Piaya cayana | reverse complement strand
CCACTGTCTCCCCCTTCTTGTGACACCTTTTCCTGATAACCTCCCTCAGTTGTGGGTGACACCAGCCTTCTCCTCATCCCCTGTCCCAGAGCAGGTGCATCCACAACCCAGTTTGAACAGCCCCTGTGGCTTGTGCTTCAGCTCAATTATGGTTTCTCTTCCCAGGGCTGAAGTGAATCTTTTGCCTGGTTTTTTTTTGTTTTTGGTTTTTTTTTTTTTTTTTTTTTTTGCTAGCTCTGATCATTAACTTGAAAAGACTTGAGTATCCTAAGCTGTATGAGGTATGGGTGAAGATCTAGGAGAGTTAGGGGACAGGAATAGATATCTATCTATTTTGTTATGTAGAGAACGGTAAATATTTCATTAGATTTGATTAGCCAACATCGTATGTTTATCTCCCTGTTGCATGTTGTGGTTTGACTGAGAAAAAAGGAAAAAAGAACAAAAAGAATTGAAATGACTATTACAGGCATTATTACAAGTTAAGCTTAATTTCTAGTTCAAAGGCCACATAAGAAGATACTGACCTCAAACCTCTTTTGACTTTTACGGACTTCTATCTTATAATGAAAGGTAAAAACAAGGTCTGCAGGGTTATGTTGGCTTTCTTACATGTTTCATCCAGGTAGCAGTTTGCTTATGAATATCAAGTTTTTTGAGGTTGTACTGGTTTTAGTCTGGTCCATAGCTCACTGAGGGACTGTGTTTCAGCAGAGGTCCAGATCGTAGTGACGTAGATTGTGCAAATTTGTGTATCAGAGACCAAATATTCCATCAGGTTTTTAAGTGGAATCACTACATTATCCTGCATTGTATTCTTCTTGGAAGTATCTGGAAAGATTGAATATCACTGAAACCACAAAATCATTTCTGTAATATTTCAACTCTAAAACCAGAACTCCACTTAGCACTTGTAAATAACTTAGAAACAAACTTTCTATTCTGTCTTTACATAAATCCTTCTTAAGCTGGATAAATGTATATCTGTTGATGTGAGAATGCAGTATGTATTTATCTATAGAACTCTTTCCAACCCAAGTCAGAAGATTTTTTCAACTTTCTGTAGTATAGAAATGATATGAGGAGAGGAATATGATGTGTTTGGCTTAGTATTTGTTTTCTTTGAGCTTCATAAACTATTTCATGAGAATTATTTCTGCTTGCAGTGAAAATGATGAGAAAGATGAGGAGCTACAATTGAACCTGGTGAACTTTTTACTGGTAAATAGCAACATATGTTGGACTCCATCCAACATCACTGTTCAAACTAGATATCTAGATATTTTCTCTTGGAGAGTATCACAGAATCACACAGAATCACCGGGTTGGAAGAGACCCATCGGATCATCGAGTCCAACCACTCCCACCAAACACTAAACCATGTCCCTCAGGACCTCGTCTACCCGTGCCTTAAACACCTCCAGGGAAGGTGAATCAACCACCTCCCTGGGCAGCATATTCCAGTGCCTAATGACCCTTTCCGTAAAAAACTTCCTCCTAGTATGGGGATGTTGATTAAACGTATTAAGACTGAATGACCCTGAAGTGATGAGCAGAAATAAACTCTGCTTGCTCTGTTTTATCCCATTTCTTTTTATTGTACTATACATAAGCTTGATCTATATGTTGGGAGGAGTCCTGAATTTTCAGTCTAGTTTGAACCTTGGTTTTAGTGGCAGAAATATAATGAGACGTTGTTGCATATTGGAGATTTGTCATTTTATTAGTTGGAACTCTTCCTTTAGCATTTGTATCTCTCCCTTCTATTTTCTTAAGCTTTTTAATCTCTCCTGTATTTTTGTTTTAATGTTAATTTATTTAAAATTTCTTTTCAACTAGTCTAGTTTTTCAAGCTTATATCTAAAGGCAAATGAGAGAACAATGCTGCTACTTTTAATGAAAAGGAGAAGTAACTTAATCTTAATCTAAATTAATGCTATTAAGCTGAAAGAATTATTGCTACATTAACAATTACACCTGGTATAAATTCAATTACCTATCACCTCTAGCTATAACTTGTAAAACAGCAAGCTATGATGTGACAAGTTCTGAAACACTAGATTACTGTATTAAGAGGTTGCTGTAGGAACAGATCTGGTTTTAATACAATGGAAAATAACACCCAGAAAATGACTGGATGAATGAAAAGTTAGTTCTATATACTAAACAACTAAAAAGCTTAATACTTAAACTGTTACACTGACAAAGATTTTAGAATTCCTATTTCCTAACAAAATATTAATTTTTATTATAATAAAAAAGCCCATCTTATGGCAATCATTGTATTGAAAGGGGTGTGTGTGTGAATATTATTTCAGTCTTGTTGGTGAATATTGAATTCTCAACACCTATGTGGTAATGTATGTATATTTTTGTGTAAGTTTCTTGTATTAGACAACACAAGTTTGTTTTTACAATGATTAGAGCATACAGACTCAGATCCTAAGTTACTGCAATGTAGTTTTCTTGAGTTAAAGGTCATTTTCAGCAATATCTGAGATTCTTGAATAAGATTCATATTTCATTGATTTTGAGGCATTCTTGGTAAGCTGTTACACTAGAGTAATCAATGCAATATTTATATTTTACTATCTAATTGTAAGACCCTCAAGTTCTGAGCTCAATATGAGTAGCAAGTTACTTAGTGGGACCTTTCTGGAACACAGTGCTACTTATTGTGAAGGTATGTGTCACTAATTGGTTCCACGTGATGGACCTTGAAAAGCAGCTTATAATGGAGATACACAAGGAGAACATAAAGCTGGCAAATTCAGCCTTGAGTTTGACAGTTTAGTACTTTAGTGAAAACTTAAGTACTAGTTTTTCATAAGCTATGTTTAGTACAGATGTAAAAACACACCCCTGCTCCACCCCCATTTTCTACTGTGTAGTTAAGCTTGATAACTGCTGGTGTTTCAAGTATAATTTAAATATATTCTTACTTTAATGTGGGGTCTGGTGTTCTTGGTGACATCAGATGGTTATATTATTTTTTAAAACTCTGCAAGTCTTATAAAATATTTTTTTTAGATAAAGTTAGTCAATACAAATACACACAACTTGACAACTGAACATTTTTTTCCGGTGATAAGACACTTCAATATAATAAGAAATTTCTGATCTAGTTAAAATTTGTAGTGATTTTCTTTCGAGATGCTTTTTATAAAACCCAGAACATTTATTCTTCTGGGTCATTATTTTTCTTTTCATCCTTTATTCTCTGGATTTCTTGCTGCAATACTGCAGTTGGAAGTTCCTAATGCTGCAAGAGATATGTACATTCTTTCAATGCCCAGGAAAGACAGTGAACACCCATACAGTGGGAGTGACAAGTAGGAAGTCACTGGTTATTTGTCTGATGGATTTCTTCATTCTTGTGCATGAGTTGAAAGGCTGGTGATATTTGCACTCCCATACAAACTGTGGATTTGCAAAGCTGTGTCATGGCCCACCTTTTGCTTATTCTGTCTTTTTCTAATCACTCTGATTTTCAGCCCCCTGTGACTTCCATCTAGATGTGCAGGAAAGGAGTAAGAGCTAAATAAATAACAAGTAATAGCTAAAACTCTGTGTTAAACCTAGGATCTTACCACTTGTGCTAGTCAGTTTACTGTCCAGCTGCCGCATAGCATCATGGTCTCTCCACCGAGTCCTCAAACACTGGCTTGATGTCTGTCGTGTGACTACAAAACAAAAACCAGTTTTTACTTCCTTCTGTTTCAATAATCTTGAGTTAGTACTTCTATGGGTAGTAAGATGAATGTTTCCGAATGAAAGTGGTGCTTTCAAGGTGAGATGCTTTCTCTATTTCTTTCTTATTTCTACCCACATGATGGCAGTATATGTTAATAAAAAATAAGAAAATAAAAAATTAAACAGCAGAGTTCTGTTGCACCCCTCAAAAATCCGAGAAATTGAGAAGTTTCCAAAAGGCATTATGATCAGTTATGAAAGGATAACTCCTTCTTATTGTAAAAGCCCCCAAGACTTTAGAGACAGTAGAGCACTGCTTCATGCAAGAACCACATGTAGCTAACTCTGAATGGGTATGGAATTGTACTGTGTTATAAATAGAAATGGTCAGTAAAGCTTTGTCAGTCATGCTTGGCTTAATCATTTGCAGTCAATAAAGTCATTGAAGTATAATTACCACTCCCTGGCATCAGTTTTGCAAGTGCAGAACTGGAGTTCTGAGGCTGCATGGGCAGCTAGATGGTGAGTGTTTGTTCTGTGGTAAGAGTACAGAAAATCTAAACAGACAGACTATTGAGATACTAGCTGGAAAACAGTTTAGGCATTACTTCAGTAGGATTATGACTAAGAACAAAATCTATTGAATCTGTCAAGCTCTTCATCTACTTGCAAGTTGAATCAAGGGAGTCTGAGTGAGTGTGGGGTCTGCGTGTGTTTACTGGGTGGAATGAGAGAGCATTGCCAGTAGTCATAGATAAAGGTTGTAATGTTAAATAAGGAAAAGAAAAAAATGACAAAAGCACCACCACAAAAAAACCCACCTTTTATCTGATCTTTGACGTATCTGTAAACACGTGTTTGTTTGGGGTTTTAAATTTTTCTCTGTATTGTAATTTATTTACTACATAAACAGACTTAACTTTAAATCTCAAACTTTTTTGATCCCATGATCAGATAAGAAAAAAAAAATAGCAGAACTTTGTGCTTTCAACAGCAAAAATAGGTAACCACAAAGAGATATTCATTTCAGCTTAAATGCATAAAATAAGAGACATCTGTAAATCTCAGCAGGGTCCTTTGATTAGGGTCTCAGATGAGTGTCACCTGTGACCAATTGACCTCCTGGATCAAGTTGCAGAACATGTGAGTACAGGAGGTACTCTTTCCCTCTCCTTTTTTCTTATAACTCTGAGCTCAGTCTTAACAGATGTGCTTTCAGCCTTCTTTTCCTTGATGTTTTATAAATGAGGAATTGGGATGGTACTGTTTTACCTGTTCAGCTTTGTTTCTTGAAAGACCTGAACTTTATGATATGGAGAACTGTTATGATATACACCTGTAGATATGAAGCTTAAAGAATGGAACTAAAGCAGTTAAAATACCACAGTGAGTAATCCCTTGGTACGGTTGCTTATTGTGGTTGAAGTTTATGTTTCTTGGGTCTTAGATATCTGAGAATTTACTTTAGATCCTGTATAGCTCACTGTGAGACATGGCTTACGTATCTTATAATGCATTTCTTCTACTAGCTACTATATGTAATATGCTAGATAAGTCCTTGCCCTCATGGTTTACACTCTGGGAGTATATAGAAAGCTATTGTGGCATGCTGTATTCCCATATGTTTGGATTCACCACTCATTCTATTTACAAATAAAACATCAAAAGCATATTGTGGTAACTCACTCATTCCTGTGTCCACATAGGACAGGTAATACTAATGTCAGAAGTCTTGACATCTTCCGTGTCAAGGGAGTTTTCTGACTGTGCAATTCCTATAGATTTGGAAAAAACCCATTCATTTTGTTTTATTACAGATGTGAGATGAGTAGAGATAATCTCTATTTACTAGATCTCACTTTCTTCTGAGGGGGTAGCCTACAAATACCCGTCTTCTAGAAACTGCCTATCAAAATAGTATAAATGTGGTGTTCTTTTCTTACTGCACCCAACGTCACGTATAATGAAATAATCTCAGTTGCCCATCAGTATACTTCTCTGTGTGATCAAACTAGAACTACTTAACTGGCATATATCTCCCTTGTTTTACTCTACTGAGCAATTACTCTATAAGGAATTTTTCCTTTTAATTTAATCCATTAAAATGTGCAGTTTAGTAGAAAGCAAGGATTACCCAGATTAGAATCTCATGTGTTAGGCCCTGTATATGTGAGGAATACGAGAAGTTATCTTGATTGGAAAGATAAACATGAAAAAAAAACCACGTAAAAATATGGCTGATGCAAATTGGGATAGTACCACCGTGTCTTTGCATGGGCTAAGGAAACAGGGGACAAGTGTTCCAGAAAGATCAATATTGCTGAAATTCAGTTCAAAAATTGTGTAGGATTTTCAGAATGTCCAGGATTCTCTATTTGTTCTTCTTCCTACTGCCTGATTTTTTCCATCCCCAGGCTAAGAGATTTTTTTTTCATACTAATTAATAATAATGTGAGAAAGCATTAAGAGTCACTGTACCTGTTTGGGCTTGGCGTATCATTACTGGACATAGCATGAAATTATGTTTTAAGAGATGGATTAAGTTTTTGGGGGATAAATTATGTAGCATATGAGACTCTACAGAATTATCATTAAGCTAATTCTTTGTATTATTTTGGGGGTGGTGCATTTTGCTCTATGCTTTAAAAAAAATACCTTAAACATGTAAAGCTTGTTTTAATACTTGCAGAATGTAGTGCTTGAGCAAAGGAATAGGTGCTTCTATAAAACAGCATATCTTTTGCTAACGATAGAAGGCTGATCAGTTTACTATGCAATCTTTTGGTACCAAAATTATGGTAAAATGAGTAAGTTCTACTCTTCTATTCATTGTGAGTCTGTGTTGCCTGAAGTTAAACAATTGAGATATTCACAAACAAGCATGAAGAAAAGGCACCAGCTTTAAGTGTGTAAGGTATGTAACCTCTGGAATGGTATGATTGTTAGAAGGTGAGGATGGTATTGCCAGATGCACTATAGATTGCTGGTCTCTTGTTTTCTTCCACATTAATGGTTCAAAACTATCTAATCTTGCATGTCTCTAGAGAGATCTGTCCAGCTTGCTAAGAAGAAGCAGATTTGTACAAGCTTGACAGAGAAAGCAGTTGAGCTACCTAGAACTCCTGGGGAAAAGCAGCAGACGTGTCTGAATTTTATCAAGAAGGTCTGTGGGCTGGGTAGATAGGGGTACGAGCTTGACATGAATTTTGTCATTTCTAGATCTTAAGGTATGATTTGCCAATATGTTCTCTCCAAAATTAGGAAAGACAGGTACTTATGGTAGATTTCTGGTTTGGAATGTGGGAAGAGGTGCTTCACAGGCCTAGTTTCTGACGAAATTAAGTCCATCAGCAAATGTTTATATAAATAATGCTGATAGGGAAATCACTATCAATATCCCTCAAAAATAAACTTTTCCAGGTGTGTTTTTCATTTTTATAGAATTGCTGAATAAGGTTTTTTTTGCCTATACTACAATGCATAAGAAAGTTTTTTTCTGATGTAAAGCAAAACAACTGCTTTTTGGAGAAACCCCACTGTTCTGAGGATTGGTTCTCTTAGCACCCTACTATGCTTTTATAATTTGTCTTGGACATAAAATTGTGAACAAATTCTTAAAAACTGAGGTATCATGGGCAAATCTGAATCAACTCATTTTGGAAACAATATGTTTAAAGATAAAGAAGAAGGTAGAGTTACCCCTGATGCTAATATTTCGGGGAGTGGGGAGGGGGGGGGGGCTGGAAAAAGTTGTTTATTGATACAACTTTCAAGTATGTAGGAGGCAGTACTCCTAAATGAAAGGGTTAGATATTTGAGCACTTCTGTATTATTTGCACATGCGTATTCTCATAGCTAATTTGCAGTCTCATTTCCTTAGGACATTTATTCAGGCTGAAGTACACCTTCATGCTGAGCTCCAAGAGACCTGTTTCTTCCTTTATGCAAGGTTGTTTTGTTTTCTCTCTTATTTATTTTCCTGAATATATATGCACTCTTACAAGGGATAGTATTTAAGTAAGGAGATTCTGTGTTGCAACTGAAATAAATTTTATCCTCTCTCTGATAAACTGTCCAATAAAAGTTTTGATTCATTATAACCTGCTGTAAGAAAACATAGTTGGTGATTACCAACTAACCTATGACTCTGACAGTGGGTTATAGGACATTCTAGCTGCAAGCTGCTGTTTAAAATTCAACATAGTACATTGTAACTGAACAGTAATAGGACTGTAGCAATTCTGAGAGATTAGTTTGGTCTTTGTCCAGTCCCCAGTGGGTAAAATGCTTGGCTGTTGCTACAGTTGGCAATGAGGGCTAGCCTGGGGCTCTTTTCTTACATCCATTGGGATCTCTTTTGTATAGACTTCCCTCCCTTCTCTACACTAGCTTAGCAAGCCAACAGGATGTTTCTTGAACTACGGAGTAACTTGGATATTGTCCTTTCTCCTGTCACCCAGTGCATGGGTATGTCTTGAAAAGGACTATTAATTGGCTGTTATTTTCCACAAGAAATTCTCAGTAGCAGAAATATCCCCTTGTAGACCTCTGCTTGCTTACGCAGTTCAGAGAGGCCTTGGGGCTTCTTTGACCTAGTTCCTTGTATAGATTAATGGGAGTAGCTCTTTTGTGCTCAAAGAGTGTCTTTGTTTATAGTTTTACAGAATCACAAAAGGGACCTTAATGATCATTTAGTTCTACCCCCTTCACACACACCTTCTAGCAGATCAGGTTGCTCGAAGCTTCATCCAGCCTGGCCTTGAACACTTCCAGGAATAGGGCATCCACAGCTTCTCTGGGCAACCTGTTCTGTTGCTCTCACTGTGCCCATAGTGAAGAATTTCTTCCGTGTATCTAATCTTGATCTACCCTCTTTCAGTTTAAAGCCACTACCCACTGTCCTATCACTATATGCCCCTGTAACAAGTCCATCTACAGCTTTCTTGCAGGCCTCCTTTAGGTACTGGAAGGCTGCTATCAGGTTTATCTGGAGCCTTTTCTTCTACAGGCTGAACAGCCTCTACTCTCAGCCTGTGCTCATAGGAGAGGTGTTCCACCTCTGATCATCTTCACGGCCCTCCTCTGGACTTGTTCCAACAGGTTCTTGTCCTCCTTATATTATGGAGAAATCTGATTTTTGGTGATCTTGCTGCGGATAAAATGACAGATCAGACCATCCTCTTGTTGTCAGGGGTAAGACCTTTAGGATGGAAAATATTATCATTAAACCTCTAAAAATGGTGCAGAATAGCAGAATGTCTACTGTACTAAAGCCTTTTTTTCCTCCCCATTATTTTTGATAACACAGTAGCTATTCTGAGCAGCATTTCTTATATATAATTTGATAACAGATCAACATGAATTGTTTCTATTCCAATGTTGCAAGTGCTGAGTTCAGGGTAGATCACAGTATGGAGTATTACGTTTAAATTTTATAATTTAGAATATAAATTCATTATTGAAAAGTAGTGCATCTCATGCACAAAAAAAATATTAACTACTAGCTAAGTAGCAGCATTGAAGATCTTTCTACTGGATGTGAATATTAGCTGTGTATGTTTGGTTTAGTGGTAAAGCAAAGGTGACTCAGAATAGAAAGTGTAAAGTAAGCCAGTTTTCAGTTCCACTCATCCTGATCCAACTACCGACTCCTTAAAGTCTACTCTTCATTTGGAAGAGCCTGCCTTACTGGAGAAAAGTTAATTACTGTGTTTTTCAATATGCTAAATTGAAATCACACTTGAATTCAGGTAACATCCAACCACAGTTTCACAGAGCAAAGCATAGTTGATGCAGCTTCTCAAGCTGTGATGGTCTAAACAGCCTATCATATCCTGGTAGGCAGTTAAAAATTTGAGTAGTGAGTATGCTTATAGCCAACTCACTAGTGTAATTGCCAGTATAATCCACTGCGTAAACATCAACAGTCTGGTGGTTTCCATAACATTGAGCTGAACTAAAACTCTGTAAAGCCAAAGAGTATGAAAGTTGTGCTGCACAGTTGGTGAGTAGTTTCATTCAAATTTAAGGAAGAATTTATTTATTTAGGGGTAAAGAACTAGAAGAGTCCTGTATATAAGACAGCATACTGGCTGATTAAACACGGTCTCATCAGAACTGTAGTTACTACTTTGTGAGCAAAGTCTTCTTGAGGTACTAAAATAATGTACTACATTCCAGATGAGGGAGGGAGAGAGAGAGAGAATTTGGATTGTTTTCTGCTAGACAAAAGTGCTTTATGGTTAATTAATACACAGGTCAACAAAGAACAATGAGTTTGTAGGTCAATTAACTGTGTTCAGTTATGAATTAATAAAGAAGTCTCAAACATTTTTTATAAATGAAAAGCATCTTTATCCAGTGCTGAATAGTAGAAAAGACTGGGGTTTTTTTCTACTTAGTTGTGCTGGCTCCAGGAATGCTTCTTGGCCAATTTGTCCAGTGTGTGATGAGAGCATTAACTTTCTTTATGGAAACAGTGAATATCTCCATGCAGAAATAACAGTGTAAAATTGTGTAACAGTTAGAAGCTGAAACTTCTCTTAGTTTGGCTGGATGAAAACAGTGCCATGCACTGGGACTGTATGTATAACATTTTTTTCCACAAAGCTTGTCACTTTGTGTTTAAATAATATTTTTGAAGGATCTCTATAATGTCAACAGCTATAACCATTTGCAGTTTCATTATTATGGTTTACCTTTGTAATGGAGTCTTCAATGTAAATTGCAAAACTGTCTCCAAGAAGCGAGCAGCCCTTATAAACAACAAGTGTATACATAATGCACATAGTTGTTAGTCTTTTACATTGCCCCAGAATATAGTGGCAATGGTACTAGAATTTAAAAATCAACAGGTCAACAGGTCCTTAAATATTTTCTTTAAAGACTAATGTGAATAAGAGTAGCTTCAAATGTTTGAGACAAAAAGTTGCACTGAGGCCTAGTGGAAAAGTATGTTTTCTGGGAGAGCTCTTCCAGTAATTACAGATAAGCTGGAACTGGACTTTCTCAGACCAAACATGACACATCAGTTCTACTCCACTGGTATTCACAGAGCCACAGTGATGTAAATTTTTGTTTCCCTTTTGGTATGAAGTGGGAATACAGTCAAACTATAGGACACCAGGGTCCTAAACAGTCAATGTAGTTTTACTGCCAAGCTGTATTATTTTGTCATTAGTATTTTGAAGCTCCAAGTAGCTATTATGAAGGGTATGATGGTCTTGACCACATTATTTCCTTTGATACCTTTTCCCCTTTGCTTTGATGCTTTTGAATATGACTTGTTACACAACAGTCAAATGTTATCAAAAAAGCAGGAATTTAGAGATGGGCATTGATTTAGTCTTTCATTTTGGGTTATTTTTTCATTTTTGCATTTAACTATTGCTCTGCGTGGGTGGAAAATCGATTATATTAAACCCCAAGTTTTGTCAAATTGGGCTGAGTACAGGCAGAAAGTGAGCCTCATGACATTGAGGAAAAAATTTGCAAAAAAACCCCAATACCATATTACTCTGTCATTCAGGCACTTAACCGTTGTAACAAAATGGCTCTTTAAAAAAATGCAGTGCCTCATAGTTGTACTAAAAACCTTTACTTTTCTTCACTCGTGGACTGATGCTGCATGAAGAAACTAGGTGCAGTGAAGTTTTCTCATGGCACAGAAGCCGATAATTATATGGCAGTGTAATAAGGCTTGCCCATGTTCATTTTCTCAGCAGCATGAGTCTGACACATTTGAAAGTCAAGGGTGCTACATTGACTTATGCTAGCTGATTGTATAATTTCCAAACAAGAATTTAAGGACTAATCCAGTTACTCAAGATCTGAAGCAAAATGATACATATTACCCTCAGCTCCTCCAGTCAATGAGGAGTAGATTGGAACTGGCAGGTGAAGGTCTGACTTGGTCCACAGCCTTAATAAAGTGATCCTGGGGATTAAGAGTTCTAACTCTCATGCGGCAACCTGGCACTGCAGTGGTTGTTGGTGTCTGGCAGTTTGTCTGTGTATAATAAAATATCCTCATCTTTTCATATAGCAGCACTGCATGAGAAGCAGTTCACTGAATTTACTTTTAACAGTGTTTTGATTTTGCTGTGAAATGCTCCCACACACAGTTTTACAGGAATGTCTGTCTTCCAGTTAGGCAGAGTAGTAACTAAAGAATTCCCCTCTCCTATTACTCCTGCCCAGTGGGGGAGGACAGCACATACACAGCAGGATCTTTTTTATGTTGATCTGTAGGTGGAAGTGCCCTGCAGCCAGATACTGGTTCTGTGAGGAAACTTGAGCAATAAAAATATTTTATGCTTTTTACCCACCCTGTTATTCTACAAAGATCTGTCTGCAGGTGTGAAGTGGCTTCTTCAGCTGTGCTTCCTTCAGAGATAGAGTAAGAGGAGAGTTGTTTGGCACTGAGAAAACAAAGGGTCAGGTGGCTTAGAAATCTGACTGTTGAGATTTGATACTTTTCTCTGAGCTAGTTTGCGGCAATACATGACCTTGCTGTTATTTCTCCATCCCTTGACAGATGATAGGATAGCTGCAGTTTTAAAATACTGGAGTACTGGCTCTGATAATTTAGTTGGGTGGTAGCACGTTCAAATCTCGGGTTCCAAATTTGAAAATAGATACAAAACCATGGACGATAAACATCCAAACAACCTGTTACTTGAAAGAATGCTCTGGAGATTTTCAAGATCTACCCCAATGTCTTGGCTGTTAGTCAAGTAATAGACAGTTATTTCTTACAGTCAACTGGAGTGAAGTTCAGTCCTATGCAGAAGCAAGTCCCTGTGCTTATGAATAGAACTACACAGTGCTAGTTTGAGTGGTTCATGGACTTGCTAGTGAGCTGGGATTTAGGAGTGGATGATGTCAGTTGTATTTATCTCTGTCAAAAGAGAAATATTGTAAGGCATAAACTCTGTCTGCCTCTGTATTAAAAAATGCAGAAATCTGCCTCTGAAGGGAAGCAGATGCCAAGCTGGCTTAGACCTGATCCTCACAAACCCAAACCTTACCCTTAGTATCCACACTGTCCCATTAATCTTCCCATTTTAGAGAAAGAACTATTTTTCTTGCAGCTGTGCACATAGTGTACAGTCATAACTACTTCTCAAATTCCTGCACTGCCTGCAGGATAGCAAAAACTCCTCTGTGTAAATGAGTCAGCTTTGGAGAACTTGCTTGGCTATTGACCCTCTTACACCTAGTTTGTTCTCGTTTAATCAGCTCTAGCAGAAACAATGTTTCACCACAGATATTCACATGCTTTAAGCCAATGCTCAAATGCTTGTTTCTACCAAAGCTTAAAAGAAGCTTGTTGTTCAGAAGTTCTTGGGGTGTCAATTGTTTGCTGAATAGTCACAAACTATAACCTCTCTTCTCCTCAAACAACTAAAAACTCCTCTGAATTGCTACTCACAGAAGACTATGATTGACTAGGGAAAAAGGAAAAAAAAGACATCGATCATCTTCTGTGCCTTAACCTTTACTTGACTAGGACTGGTGTCCTATACTGACTGCAGTGAATGAATATCAAACGAATATCAGTGAGGCACGTCAATCAGCTTGCCTTTCAATGCGCAGACTATCCACTAACCAGATGTTAATGGAGCAATGCCATGAACTGTTCAGGCACTCTCATGGGCATAAAAAAGCAAGATTATCTGGCTTACCCAGGAAACCTCTTGACAGAAGCAACATGGTGCTTCTGCAATTTCATATATTTACATTTAAAAGAAAAAAGGCGGAGTTAGTCAGGTTGGTGTTTTTTACTTTTTGTTTGTCTGTTTCCCCCGGAACATGTTGAAACAGATCATAAAATATACAAAATGAGATATTCTTTGCATTTCCTTCCCTTCCTCCATCCCAGCTGCCTGTTTCATGATGGGAATATGCAAGAGGAAAAGTGGTCTTCAGCATTGCTGGTTTTTCTATAATTCTCCTAAGTAGACTCCTAGGCGAAAGTGAAGGCACCTAACAATTTCTTCCTTAAAATGCTGTTTGGGACATTCTGTGTCTTCCTCTGCTGGACTCATTATGTATTCCCACTTGCTTGAAGAATTTCTATGATGGTCTCTGGATTGTAACCTAGCCTAAAGGTAGCAGCAGGAAATAAAATCTGAACTCTCTTTGACCAGCAGTGTGGCTTAAGGAGTCATTTACAGCTGTCCAGGGTACCTGGGAGATGTTGCCAGCCACGGGGTGATGAGATCTAACAATTTATCAGTTGTCTAGAAGTTATGTAGGCAGTGAAAGTGTGACATGGGGGACAAAGCTATGAGACAATGAATTTCTGAGGCAAAAGATAAAGTTCAAGACTGAGCAGAAGAAATAGAAAATGTAACTGTTCCTACTATCACCTAGACGAAGCATAACCCTTAATACTTGACTACTAATACATGAAAAATTCAAAATAAATTACTTTTAGACTTGGTCCTTAAATGGAAAGGATAGTCTGCCGTGGTTGTAGGAAACTTCATGATATTTTAATTCCTTCTTTCTTTGAAATAATTAATCTTGCTGATTTTACAGTCTTAAAAAGATTAATATTTAAATTAATTATTTAGTTTTATAGCCTTCCTAAACTTAAGATGATGCAAATCTTTTCTTTAGTGCTTTTTCTAGAACTTGTTAAATCAGGAAGAATACCTCAAAGTTCTTGACATTAATGTTCCTGAATATGCAGTTTCTAAATGATACAGAGAACACTAATAATCAGAACACTAAAAATATAGAATTACAATAAAATTAACTTTGTTTTTAACTAAGAATTATTTCTAAATCCTTCCTTCCTGCTAGGGTTGGCTTAAATACAAAGTTAAGTTTGTGGTTTAGTTTTTAACAGATTTTAGATAATGACATTTGCTTATCCTCACATGGAATTCAATTAAAAAACACAGAAAAAGTGCATAAAGGCAGTCAGAAGACTCCATAACATCTTTCAGGAAAAAGAAAACGTGATGCATATTATTTTTACTTCCCTGAGTTAAAGAAACCTCAACCTTGAAATGAACAGATAATTTTGCCTGCAGTTCTTCCTGTTACCACTTGTATCATTTGAGGAAGAATCTGGTCTTATTAATTTGGCTATAATGCTATTTAATTTTTCTCATATTCATTATAATAAAATTTTTTTTTTCCAGCACAGGTTAAGAGACTGTACCATATCTCAGTGCTTCTTATCATTCACTGGGACGTAAGAATGCTGAAATCAAGATTTAGGATTTAGTTACAATAGCCTTACTGAGCTCTAGGTTGTTATCCTGGTGAATTAGGCCACCTACAGAATAACCACTATTAGATGGAGGAATTTAGAATTCCTTTCAGGTGCTTACGTAATTTTCTTGGATGTTGACTGATCTTTTTTCCTTGGCTAATGAAAAGTACCACACTGCTGTTAAGTCTTCCACCAAAAGGTTTGATCCTTGCAAAACTTTCAAATCTCACTGTACTATTATTTTACCAGTTTACAACCTTGTTTGTGCCCTAAATCTCTTGAGGGAGCTGCCGCTTTTTCTTAACCAAGCTTGAGGATTTCTCCCTGTCTCAAAACTTAATCCTGGCCTCTGCCAGCATAAATTCTTGTCGTAGACCTGTGGCATTTTCAGTATTGTAATATAAATCTAGCTCTTAAGGTTGTGAAATTCAATGATTATCTCTCTTCCTGTCCTAAATTGTACAACCTAGAAACTGATGAACTTCTGCCTGCATGGGACATAATTCAAATCCCAAGTGATCACAGCCTCCAGCCTAATCTCCTGAAACTTCTGAAATTTATTTAGCAGCTATGTCTGAATTTCCATTTAAAATATTTCCTTATTAGTCTTTCTTATCTTGTGGAATTGGGTAGTAAACTTTGCCCTTGTTCATTCATTTTGATTTTTGTTCATTTTAAGCTTCCAGACTCCAGGCCTAACAGTAAAAACCTGCACCAATATTACTATTCAATCTCCTTTAAGATCCCTGTAGAATGAAGTAGTTACTTCTTTTTGGGGATCAAGCTGCTTTATCTCTAAATCAGCCTTAAATCTGGTTTCAACACCTTCATATGCCAAACTATACCTTCAACCATAATTCTATTTCTGGTACCTGTCTAGGCTGCCCAGGATCTCCAGGAAACATCTCTCTCTTCTCAATTTATACTCAACTAAACAGTAAATCTTATCCATACTTCTCACCTCTCTCTAGACTATATCTTAACCCACTGGTCTGCTGTGCATGGCCTTTGCAGTGATTTGAAATGTTTTGCTATAAACATAGTCCTCCAGTTGATCCTAATGCTGCCCTTACCTCTAGTTTTAACTTCTCATGCTATCAGCTTTTCCTCTTGAGGATCTCTAAATTTAGAGTGAGGATGACAAGGTAAACCCAACTAGTGCTAGATACACAGCTGTATTCCAGTTCACCTGTCCCTCACTGCAAATTTCCTAGGCCCTCATACATCCTCAGTACATCACATTCCGAATCTTTGATGCCTTGAACCCAGGACAGTGCTCTAACCCTTACATCAGGCTCAATCATCGATCCTTTATTTTCATTTTTACCACCTCTTCTTTCAGACCTCTTTTGCTGTTAGAAAAAGGACAAGTGTTCAGAGATATATATATGTGTGTGTGTGTGTGTGTGTATGCACACATAATATGATGTTAAAGCTCAGTGCTGATCCTTGGACTTTAAACCAAATCCTATGTGTAACATGAACTTTTAAAGAAAAAAATTATCTGTTGCTTGAAGGAGGCCATTACAAGGTACTTAAGGCAGAAAAAAGTCTTAAAAAAGAGAATTACAGACCCAAAGCAGGATGTAAAAAAGGTTTAATACTTTTCTGGTTATTCCATCTTGTAAATAACTCAAACAAGACATGCATAATTGCACAGTGCTGGATTTGAATTGGCCTTGAATTGTAACTCTGAGAACAGAATGGACATTTTTGCCAAACTTTTTTTGAGTAAACTTTCAGAACTTAACTAGCTTTACTGGTGTTTTTAAGTGGTGGTTTTTTGGCTGTTAATTTGTTCCATATTCTTTTATTATCCTGGATCTGTTGTTACAGATAAATTATTTTAATGAGTATTAAAGATTTTAAACGTTGGTTAAAAAGACTTTAACTCTCAGACCGTGCTTGAGTTACTGTTTCTCTTTACATAGAAGGCTGTACATAATTATGGGTTATTTGAACATTCAAAGAAATACTTACATGGTACAAAAAGCATATACAAAACTTTGACACAGAATGAAATTAATTTGGAGAGAGGCATGGAGTAACCATATATATGTATGTATGTATGTATATTTTCATTGGCTGTATTTTTTTCTGCTTAGATGAATAACACTACTACTCTTTTATTGCTGAAATTCAAAACTTGCTCTTCCTTGCTTTCTGAGGCAGCTGATTTTTTTTATTACCATTTTTGCCTTTGGGTTTTCTGAGCCTGGACTTTATGGAAGATGACAAGTAAAAGGCAGGTCACATCCTGGAAGTTCAAAAGACAAATTCATGTTCAAGAGTGTATCAATCTCTTCCTATAACAAAAGGATTCAAATTCTCTTCTTTATAGCCAGGTGTCACCCTTCCCAAACACGGAGTACAGTCTGTTCTTAAAAAATATGTCTAATAAGAAGTCCTTCAATAATTGGTTACATGGGTTGAAATTATTTGAAAGTAGATCCTCTAGGTCATCCAGTGAGTCACCTCTCACACTCTTGAGGGACTGAGGAGGTCTTGGAGAACGGAGGTCATTGTTATTTTTGCTAGAACTCGGTACACCCATTAGTACAACAGCCTCTACATAGAACCAAAAGCTGCTGTTCTGCCTGGTGCCCAGGCAGACTCTGGCCTCTAAGCACTACAAGGAGAATCCTCAAATGTAACTGAGTACTTATTTGACATATTAAAGGAAAAATACTTAGGATGAGATGGTTTCCTTTTGGACAAAGACCACCATTTTGTGGATTGAACCACTAAACAGCCACTAAACTCCTGAGGATTTCAGTGTTAAATATCACTTATTTAAGACTGGNTCCTTTTGGACAAAGACCACCATTTTGTGGATTGAACCACTAAACAGCCACTAAACTCCTGAGGATTTCAGTGTTAAATATCACTTATTTAAGACTGGGGGGGGGTTGGCACAGTGTGTTTCTCATGTTTGTGCTGGGTTTTCTTTCCTCAAAATAAATCCCCTGCATACTATATGTGTTATTTGAACACACATATCCATTATTCTAAAAATTCTTAATTCCAAATGTAAATACTGTGGATTAGGACAAAAAAGGCTTACTTCAGTAGCAAACTTGGAGGCTATCTTCTCCAGCACACTGCCAAAATGATTACTATGGCCCTTCAACCTCTGAGAAACAAAGCTTAGGCTGTCTTTAAACAAGAGAGACTATTTCTTGCATTGTTCCTTGAAGGAACAAAGAGAAGCTGGTTCAAGGAAAGATTGCTGCAATTTGTGATAGCTGAAGAACCCAGGGGCAGAGGGTTAAAGCATAGGAGATGGATATAGGAATGCAAACCGAGAACAAATAACATCAGTTTCTGTGAGCAAGTTCAAGGAATGACAGAGGCATTGCAACTGTTGGCTGGATGGGAGCAGAGGAAGACAGGGGACATAGGAAAAAAAAGTAATGAAGAGAAATGGAGATTTGTGGGAAGCTTGCAAAATTATAAATTACAGCAAACTCATGGAACCCTGGGAGAGGACCCCTTAACAGGAGAATGAGAATTGATAAAATATATTTGTATTTGTCTTGAACTGTTCTTTTGCAACTGAAAGGCATCTGGGAATTCAAAATGGGGCTGATGGGGAAACACCTGTTTGAAAAAAAGAATTTTAAAAAGATTTTTTTAAAATCTGCTACTGTGGTGTTGACTAGCAAAAAAAAAATCTAACTTTCTTTCTCCAGTTTAAAGAGTTGGGACTCTTGGGCCTCTAGAAAAGGGAATGCTTTTCATCTCCAGTGTTCTAAAATATTATCTAAGCAAAAAGTTGTTTCCAAGTACACAAATCTCCATATACTTGCATCTCTCTTTTTTAGCCCTCAGCTAATTCACTATGCTTCTCTTTTTTTTACCTCTGGCAAATCTATGACAAACTTGGTAGTGTTTATATCTTACAGCTGCTTGTTCTGTTCCTCTCCCAGCTCTAAATTAAGTTGCCAATCTAGAAAACACCTCTCTCCTTTCCCTTCCCCCTCTGCTTCCTTTGGCAAGGAACTGTTGCTAGGTTTTTCCTTGATCCCTAGACAGCCTCCCAGTTTGCCACTTCTTCTGTCAGCAACAACAAAAAAAGCAGTCTCTTTTATCTTGTTTGCCTTTTATCTGTTCTCAGTTCTCTAAGTTATGACCTAGAAATAAACCTAGGCACCACCCAAATTCACATTTAGGTGAAAGATCAGACTACCTATGCCAGCAATCCATCTTTGATACAAACTCACATGACTGTATAAGGGTTCAGCCTTCTGTGCTGTTGCTGGGAGGGCTGTAATTAATGAAATCATACAGGTGTTACAGGAATTTTTTTTGCTGGAAGACTGATGATTCCTTCATTTGTTCACAAGCATTTGAAAAATGGACAGAAATATCTTTAATGAATAAAAAACATCACCAGGGATGTTTCTCATACATGACCATATACTCCTGAATGCAATCGTGACAAACAGGAGTATTGTGTTTGGATACAGTTGGATGCAGTTAATTAAAATTATTTTAATATAATAATGATGTAGTGGTTTTAGTTTACCTTCCTGGTAACTAANTTTTCCCCTCTCTTTCTTTCCCCCCACCCCGTCATTGGGAGGGGTCTTGGGGCCTCTGTCCCAGGCCCTTTGGGAAATTGGCATTGGACAAATTTCAACCGGTCACAAATGGACATGCATTAGGAAAGCTCAATCCTGCAATGTGCTGCAGATATCAGTGAGCTTCAGTGAAAAGGTGAAGGTTCTCATTCTTTGCAGGATCAGTCACTTAGTTCCTATGCTGGAATCCTTGAAGCTAGGAACTTGGAAAGTTTCTACTTTTACTTGGGATTAAAATATTAAAATTCTTTTTGCTCTCATCCAGATTTTCTCTACCTCAACAAATTGTTCCCCTAGGCTTAATTAGCACTAACAGAACAACTGCTGTTGCTGTGCAATGAAACCATCCAGAGCAGTTAGAACAATTCCCCCCCCCCAGCCCAACCAAAACAAAACCTACCATCCCATGCAATCATGCATATTGCTCTCCTACTCTCCAGTGCACCTGCACACATAGCAAGCACACAAGTCTGACATTATCTTTTATATGTAGAAATGAGTCACTAAAGGTACTTGTTTATTTTACTGTATGAATTTCTTTAAACCAGCACTGATTCTGGGACTTTTACAGTGATCCATCTTGAAGGATTTAAAATGCTTCCCATGCCCTTTAATTTTAGCTTTTATTTTTTTTGTCACCAACCTGTTAGTAACAGTGCCTTCATCACTAGGTCTACGATTGCAATATGCAAAGAGCTTAGAGTGGAAATGGGGAACCAGTATTAAAATAGGAAATCATATTACTTGGAGCAAAGGCATTTCATTTTATGAACAAAGGGGAATATTTGGGAGCCTTTCTTGTGAACAATAATTAGGAATGCTACATTGTTTTGTCAACTTAAAGATGCACAGAATCATCCAACAGAAGTTACCTTGTCTTTCATCAATTTTAATGCAGCTTCTGGCTATAAAACTCTGCCAGCATACAGATGAATATATCTGGGTGTGTAGGTATGCTGAATCATAAACTATCTATTCTTATTCAGCATCATTTAGTTAAACCTGCAGAAAGTGAACAACCTATGAAATTTTTTGCTGTTTGGATACTTTGATAAAGTTCTTCCTTGTCTGTTTGAATAAGTTAATAAATGTCCTAATAACTGTGGTTGGAAAATAACCCTTGATCAATTATTGCTTGTTTTGGACCAGTTTTTTCTGTTAAGCAACTATCAGGAAATAATAAATACACAGTCCTGATTTTTTTTTAAAAAAACAGACTTTAATGGTTTTAGAAACTTCAAGAAAAATGACAATAATGTAGGATGCTTCTTCTTTTAATAGAAAAAACAGTTTTCTGACTCCCAGTCATGGAAGTAACTGCTTATGTTATTAGTATTGTCTCAGACAAGAATTTGGAGCTGAAGAGCACTAGCAAATTTTACTTTCCCTAGTCAGGAATTCTCAGATATAAATAAAAGAAGATTGTAGTCACCGGATGTCTATACAGATTTGCTGCAAAACTTGTAATGTACCTCTTCTTGGTTTTTTTGTGATGGATGCTTTAAAAGAAATTTAGTTCAGACTGTTGTTGATTATTTAATTCATTCTACTTGTATTGGTCTTAGATTTTACTAATAACAGGAAAATATTTGGAGTCCTTAACACAGGAAGGACATGGATCTGTTAGAGTGAGTCCAAAGGAGGGGCACGAAGACAATCAGAGGCTGGAGAAGCTTGCGTAAGAGAAAAGGCTGAGAAAGTTGGGCTTGTTTAGCCTAGAGAAGAAGAGGCTCTGGGGAGACCTTGTAGCAGCCTTCCAGAGCTGAAAGGGGGCCTGCATGAAAGCTGGGGAGGGGCTCTATATCAGCAAGTGTACTGATAGGATGAAGGGGTTTAAGCTGAAAAAGAGGAGAAATAGATTAGGAAGAAATTTTTTTATTGTGAGTGTGGTGAGGCATAGGTATGTAATTAACACTAGATAAATTTTGACTATAGTGGTCTCCTATGAAACATTTATTTGAAACCTTCATATTAACTTTTCTTTGTTAAACTATACTAAGAACATATTTGTGTCCTTCTGTTCTTTTCCCTGCCTGTTTTGTGAAATAAAAACCTGTCCTTGTCAAAGATAAAACTGGGATTTTGTGGAGAAGCAAATAGACACTGACTTCAAAACAGCCTGACTAGGTTGCTATGTTGTCACACACACATTATGACATTCAGTTGACTTCAGTGGGAAGGGGGGTTGAGCAATAATGGACACACATGACATCGGAAGTTGAAGAAAAAATGTTGGGAGACTTGAAGCATTAAGAAAACAATAACAGACATTGTATATATCTGTAAATGAACCATGTATTAGAAAGTTTTGAAAGACTGTTTGACATGGACAAGCTGCCTGTTAAATCAGAGCCATCATTTAACAGATTTTTTTTTCCACTGCTTTTTTATTTTAACACTGTAGGTGTTACTATAAGCTAATATGCTGGCGACAAGTGTTTGCTGAACTAATGAATATTAAGAACCTGAAAAATAACAAATTTAATTTAGCCTAAAAGCAACTAATGACCAAAACAACAGCTAACAAGTGCAGTTTGTGTGGTTTTTGGCAGTGTAAAAAAGCAAACAAACAAAAACCCCAACACTTTGCCTTTCACTCCACCCCCACTTAATAAAACAAACAAAAAGCCCCCAATGTCTAATATTGCTTATTGCTAATCTTAGACTCTGTCCATTTATGGTCTTTTTTCTTCATTTTGAGAACCAATGTACAAGATGCTGCCTGTAAGTGACCTCAGTACTACTAGAAAATTCTTTTTCTTTAGTTGACTTACCCTCACTGCCAAATTAAGTAAGTCATCAAATGTAAAATTAATCCTTTAAGTGCACACCCGTAAGGAAGGAAAAGATTTTTAACACAAAGACCACATGTACATCTATGATCTTTTATTGGATTCTTTAATTTGACTAGTCTGTACTTTAACCAGGAGCACATAATCTCTTATATCAACAGATTGTGTGTTCTGTTGTAGTATTTAAATGCTAGCATAACAAAGACCAAAGGTCAAAAATTCAGTTTTCATCCGTAAGTCAAAACATATTTTCTGGATGCTTCTATGCTCTACAATTTTAGATAAAGCACTTGTATTGCATGGCAGTGCTGAACCAGCCCCTTTAGGTTTCCACATTAGTGTACAGCCCTGATATACTGTTTTCTCTATTAAGTGTCCTCACATTACTATAGATGGAGAAATCTCAGTCACTAGCATAAAAGGGATGTGACTTAGGTGGTTAAAGTAATTCTGTTGGGACAATATCCCACCAGACTCAAACCAACTGTATTTTGGAAGAAAACTGTAAGGCCGAACCACAGACCCTTTTACTGCCATTGTAATGTTTAAGTGAGACGGACTTCAAGTCTACCATTCTGTTAAACCATCTCAGCGCTAAGCTGCTGTTTCAACAATAATGAGTTACACAAGCTCACAAATGAGGTCTGCCAACCAACTGTACTCATCAAGTCTGTCCTCCTTTAGCAGATCACTGTGCAGAATTTAGTCTCTTTTACAGTAGTTCAACTTTGTGGTCCTTATTCAAACTGATAATTCTGTCTTGAATGTTCCCTGAAAGGTTAAATTGTGTACCATGTCTGAAAGAAAGAGCAAGGCAATATAGTCACAAATGCCTAGATAATGCTCTAGCTTTCAGATTTTGTTGTCATCTTTGTGGCCATGTTCATACAGGCGGTGTTTATTGTGTTTGGAGAGAAAAATATAGGATCTGTTGGTAAAGGCATCGTGATTTATGTCAGTGGGTAGCAGCTGGGCAAGCATGAGTCTTTATTTTTAAGTTAGCTTTGAACAAAATGTTGCCTGCTGCAGATTTTAAAATGGTAAAATGATAGCTTTTCTTCAGTGAATCTGCTGATCAAGGCTGGTAATGTCAGGAGTAACTTGTATCTGCTTCTCTGCTGTTTAGCTTTCTTTGAAAATATAGTTAGACTGTGTTTTTTTGAAAACTGGAGCTCCACATAGTTGCTAATTTTTCAGTGGAAGTTAGTGATAGAGTTGGCGGAAGGGTGGTCAACAAAATGTAGTGCAGACTGGAAAGCTAAGAATATCAGCACAAGAGCTTGCTTCTACCTAAATTATTCTAGGATGCTGTAGATGTCCAAATTGGTACTCCTAAAGAGTTAAAAGTGTTTGTTTCACAGGAAATTGGAAGAAATTTATGTGCGCAAGTGAAACTGAAAGGTCGAATGTGTGACTCATATCTATTGACAGATGGAATGAGCATAACATAAGAAGACAGTGACTAGAAAACAAGCAGGTTGTGTGAAAGTATTTTTAGAGACTAATTTCTACCCAGCTGTGTCTTCTATGAATGGAAAAAGTTTGTCAAAGTTACCTAGAAGTTGCCTAATAACTACCTAGTGAAAATTAATTACGTTGATATGGTTTAAATGGATACTTCATCCCTCTGGGTGAAAATAGAGTTAACATTTTTTAAAAGCTCTACCTGCGATTTAAAAATAATGTAATAAAACAAAAATTAAGAGAGGATATACATGCCTATTAGTGCTCCTAAACTTTTACATACCCACTTACTTTACCTCAGTTCCCCTGTTGACTCCCACTTCTGTGCTCTCTTCCCCTCTCAACCTATCTCTTCCTCAGCTTAAAATATCAGAACATACCAAACTTGTTTGTTATATAATTATGACTCATACTTTCATTGGTTTAAACTTTACCCAATCTTTCTTTTGTGTCTTTTCACATTCTTTGAGTTTTAACCTCTTCAGTTTGGGATACTATATTGTGGGGGGGGGTTAGTAAATCCTACTTATGAATCTTAAAAAAACCCTGATATTGAAACTAAGTGTATACAACTTATTTATGAATATGAGGATAGAGAGGTAGCAACATTTTATATGATACATTCACTTTGCTGGACAAGCAACGAAGTGTAATGTATAGAAACCCATAATGCTACATGGTATTTGATAACCATAAAGTCTGCAACAAAGTTTGTCCCAAAATATAGATATTAACCACACAGTAAAGTATATATGAGGGCTTACTTGCCCACTGCCTGGAAGAGCAGCTTGGGCACATAATGTGATACAACATACGTATTATTTGCCTAGTGTATCTTGTAGACCATGGGGTCAAATTCTCAGGCAGTAAAAGCAAAACTCTGCAATTTATTCTTTGGTTTTCCTGGTGTTTTGTCTTATGGTTAAGTAATCACAGTCAAATATATGACATATCTCAAAATACACATGTTCCCTTAATGAGTGAAAACTCTATGGTATGAAGGGAACGTGCTACTTTCTGGGCCTCTGCTCCCATCAGGTGAAAGGGTGAGGGGCAGAACTCATCTCCATGAACCCCATACAGCATAAGGGATTTCTGTACAGCTTGTGGAGTTCACTTTCCATCACCTCAAGCTGTTTGGCCTATTTTCATATATCTATCTATATATTTATATTTTAATTTAAACACATCTCCACTTCCTAGGCTATTAAATACTTTCCCTTGCACCTTGCCTATGAGTTGGGCTTTACCTCCCAGATCATTTGCTCCATAGCCAGATGGAAGAATGTAAAAACCATGCACTGCAAGCTGATTTAATTTTGTTAGAGTGGGGAAAGCAAAAGAGGGGAGAGAACCATTCACTTAAGCCAGACTGGGGTATTTCAAGTAAAAATCTGGATTTCTTTTAGAGATATGTTTTGTTCTGAGGTTTCTATAGACTTTACTTACTGCTAGTGTATTGTGTGTGGTTTACAAGGCTCTTGCATGAGCTTACAGGACAAGTGCACCCTACTGGAATGAGGAAAACATCTGATGTTCTCTCTTACAAGAAGAAAAATCTGCAGTAAATTAAATCTACAAATTCACTGGTGTGCTAAATCACTGAGTAACAGTGTAAGTCGGGGTATGGATAAATCCTTCTGTTAGTATAACATGTTGCTGCAATTAGTATTTTCACTGCAGTTTGGTTATAAGGCAGGATCTTTAAGGGTGAGGAGCCTAACTTGTTCACAAGTGTGGGCAACAAGGTGCAACAGTTAATATCCAGGTATTGCAAGGGCAGGATGTAGGTTTTTTAAGTAAACGTAAGTATATAGTGTATTCCATTGTCTATAATCCTTTCTTATCTGGCACATATGCTAATAGTCTACTCCTCTTCCTGGAGCTAATCCAAATACTAGCATCATTGTTTCTAGCTTAGAATAGAAAACTCAAAGGGAGAAAAGTCATCTTTTGCAAATAAACCTATAACATTCCTCCAGGAGTTACGTATTAGTGAAAATCTTTTGATATGAAAATAAAGTATTGGATGATAAAAATTAAATGATGGAACTCGTGGGGCAAATGTAATAGTTCTTACTCTATTGGAAATACAATAGCAAGTATGTGAATAAAAACTATGCCTCTTTTTGAGTACTGCTCATCATTGTCTATTTATTTTACAATACTGTCCTTCCTGCACTGAAATAAATAAATAAAAATTCTACCTTTTCAGTTGCATTCTTAAAAAAAATTGTGTTATCTCAGGTTTCCTTGAAAAATCTATGGGAGAATACTGTTTCATGTTACAAATATAAACCAAGACCTAAAACCCCATGTACAATTAAAGCTTACTTTAAATAAAAGTAGAAGCTGTCAGATTACTATGTCTGTAAAGATTACAGTAGTGGGTGCCTAAGATCTATTTTAAGATGAAGGGGAATGTTCCAACTCCTGCCAGTAAATAGTAGAATACATACCCTAACCCCAGAAAGTGATCCAATATTTGATGTAAATCACTGCTATTCATCTGCTGTAGGGAAATTTATGCTGATTTGTGCCACTGATGAGAGGCAGATTATAAGTGCTAGCATACTCCATCTCCCTCCACAGTTGTGTAATTATTAATGCTGCATATAGAAAAGAGCTCCTGGTTGTATTATTCTTCTCTGTGATCCAACAAAGCTTTCACAGTCCTCTATTTTTAAATCTTGTCTGCATGAAGTATTATGAAATTTAAAATCCTCTTGTTTGATTTCACTGGCAGTTTCCCTTCACTTTTGCAAAATTTGGAAAACTGTTCTTGATACTGCGATCTGTACCTCTAATATGTCATTAAAATCTGTGTCAGAGAACATCTTGACCTAAACTAAAACCATTGCTAATAAGGTGATTAAAACTGAAGTGCATCACTGTATAACAGTCCAGGATCTAATCTGCAGCATTTATGTTCTGATTCTGGTTTTACCGAAGCCAGCAGCTGTGCTTACTGAATGCTTTGGTATTATATCTTATTTTTGAAAACTAAGTCTTTTGTAGATATAGTTGTTCAATTCATACAGGTACCTTTAAGTTGGAAAGCAAATAGGTATGTTACTTGGAGAGGAATAAAAATATTCAGTGAAGTATCTTACGTAGCACCAATTCTAATGAGAAACCTAACTTAGGCGCATGGCTGTGTTGTGTTATGACTGTTGAACTGGAAAAGGAAGAAACTGAGGTGAACAAAGTTAACCTTCATCTGAACAGAATTAAATGCAATATCCATAAAGAAGCAGATATAGATTCAAATATCTATATGCATAGTTGCTTGCACAAAGTTGATCACCTTGCAATAGTAAGCTCTCAGATCTTGTAAAATTCTTCTTTCCCCTTTTCATTTTCTTCCCTTTATCTGATGCATTAAATGAAGTAAAAATTTTTAATCTTCTAGCTAAAAGTCAAACGGTAGGCTTGCCTGAATGCCAGGAAATGTACACAGCATTACAGATTTTAGTAAACAACAGTAGAAATACAATAATGAAATTTTAATAAGTGCTCTCATTTTAAACAATGACTTGTCTTCAGTGTTCCATTACAGGTATTGAAAACTTCAGAATCAGATTATTATTATGTAGGTAGCAGAAGCTCTCACATTCTTTTGGGAATTTTTAGGTGATTGCAGCTCTTATAAAATGGGGGGTGGGGGGGAGGGAAGGGGAAAAGAAGGGAAAAAAACCAGAAAAGTTTTCTTGAAAGGCTGTGTGGAGAAATTGATGGAATTTTTATCCATTTAATGGTATTACCAGGCTTACTTGTGTACATGGGCACATAGCTATACATAAAGATACCTTACTACTTAAATAAAGATCACTGGTGCATAAGTCGTATGCCTGCAAGTGAAATTGTATTGATTCCCTTTTCCCCTTGCTTATCATAGAAGGTGGTACAATGCTTGGATGTACATCATTGCACTGAAGATTTTTCAGTGTCTAATTAGTTTATTTACGCTTTTCTGAGAGTTTACCAGCTGTTGGTGTAGGAGGAACACTGCGTGTTATTTCTCTTTTAACCTCTGCTGCTGCCGTCAGTGAGTTTAATCTGAATGCTTAGCTATAAACACGGGTATTTTTGAAGATTGTGTTAGGCAGAAGGATTGGGGAGAGAAGAGCCTTCAGGTACCCGTGTACCAATATGAACCTGTGACAAATTTGAGTTTACATGATGGTGAAGACAACTATCACAAGTTTGTTCAGGAACAGCTCTTTTTGCTCTAATGTGCTTGCTAGACTGCTAGGACTTCATGCTTTCTGTGTCCATTGAATTAAAAAATAAAATACAAATCTGTTTGTCTGAAAATATTCCTGCATGTGCTGGATTGATAAGTCAAGTATCTTCAGGGTTGTTCCCTCTCCATATGCTCACTCTTCTCTCCAAGATTCTGTTCCACAGTAGTTTTTTCCCCCTTCTTAAATATGTTATTGCAGGGGCACTACCACCATCAATGATGGGCTCAGTTTTGGTGAGCGATGGGTCCATCTTGGAGCTGACTGGTACTGGCTCCATTGGACATGGGGGTAGCTTCTGGTCTCTTTCCCCAGAAGCCCCCGCTGTAGCCCCCTGTCTACCAAGACTTTGCTCTGCAAACCCAATACAATGATCATTTTAATTATCCAAGTATTTCCAAATATCCAACATGAGGGAAAAAATTATAGGCCATAGTACCGTGGATGTAATATTCAGAATTGGTAATAACTACTGTTCCTGTGTACACAAAATTACTTATCCTGAACTATCTTAGTAGTAACTTCACACTTTGGCACCTTTTAGACAGAAAAAGATGTGTGAAGAAGCTTAGAGGGTTTCCTTGTTGTCACAGTTTAGAACATGACTGAAAGCTGCAAGAAACAATAGTAGAAAATGACTGAATAGAAACATTGTTTTGCTTCATGATCCTGCTGAAAAGTTCAGGTTTAGCTGATAGCAAGCTAATTGTGTTGTTCTATGACCTGACCACAGAAATGTGTAACTACTAGTTTGCTAGGTCATAGCTGTGCAGTGCCTCGTATTGTACCACTCTCAATTGAGACATTTATAGCTCATAATTTAGTTGCAGTAAAAAAATGGGAGTCGTTTTCACACACTCAGAGAAAGAGGGTTCAGATGCTATTTTCGAAGATGTAAATGGTAGAGCCAGGAATTTGATCTTAAGATTTATGTAATTGGTTTATTCTGCTGGACCTTTCTCAGCTACAGATGCATTGGATTTATAATCAGCAAAAAAAAAAAAACAAACCCATAAAACAACCAAACAAACACTGCATACTTTCCATGAAGATATGCAATGATTTGGAAATTGGAAGAAAGAGGCTGATAGTGTCTGGCAGCTTGTAAACAAAGGGGAAAATCCATTCTCCTATGGTTTTGCACACTTGCTATTTCAGTCCTACTTCCTTCCTTTGTTCCACCTCCGGCTTTGGGAATACTCCCTTTTCCCACTTTCTCTCAGAAGCCAAGCATCTCTGTTCTGCCACACTTTATAGCAGTGCTAGACTGAAAGATGAGCCCTTCCTGACTGTGACTAGAGATGGAAAGGAAAAGGACAATTTTCTAGTTCACAGCAATTCTTTGTGTGGTGTTCTTTTGTGTCAATCATTGCATCGATTTCCCATCTTCACTGAGATGGTACCTGTAAGTTTAGCTTCAGCACACAGTACAAGACAGCTGGTGTAGAGTCCAGAGCTAACCAATCAGACTTCCTGATGTTCAGTAGCTGTGATGTCCCCAGCTCCTCTGAAAAAGCTCTTGGGCTTCATTGGAGCTTCAGCACCTGTTTTGGTAACTGCCTTGAGGAAAATAAGGTTTTAGCAGGTGGTAGCAAGATGTAGCAGTGGCTTTTTGAGAATGATACAGAAAAAGTCTGAAAAGAAGACTTGTGGAGTCTGTATTGTAATAATAGGTTCTATGATATGAAGAAACATGAAATCTAAGTATAAGTGTGCAATATTCAGTGAACACAGCTGAAATAATAACTCACAGGTTATTAATCTGTGAACTAGAGCCTTCCTTTGCTTTAAGTAAATAACCTGAAAGAAAATCTCTCTAAAATCGCTGTGTATTTTAAGCGAATAAAAGCAGATATCAGTGATTTCTTATAACATCAAAAGTCCCTTAGTTACAGCAAAAAGCACACTGCTTGCCCATTAAGTCCATATATCTGCTATTGGTTTTTCCTTACTATTTATTTTAAGTGAACATATTCATTTAACTGAAAATGTCAAGTGACTAATGTGTAACTACATAGAGAAATACAAAAACTGATCATTCTGTTAGAGGAATGATTTATTCTTTGTGCATGAATTCTAATGTTCAAGTGCAGCTAAGAAATAAACATAATTTATTGCTGATCATTATGAGTGTTTCAGAGATCTAGAGCTTGCCAGAAAATCATCTGTCTTCTAGGTATTAATGAAAAACAAAAAACATAAGGGTACGTTTATTAATAGACCATAGGAGAGTCTGGAACGAAGTGATTTGGAAAAGTACTACGTTGTTTATAGTAATAAGGGCAAAGAAACACCAGAGGAAACATCCCTGTGGCTTAATCAATGATCAGCACATGAACATAAGTCAAAGATTGTTTAAAATTGTTCCAAATGAGGAATAACTGACGTCAAGAGCTTGCTTGACTTCTTACCAGCTTCACACTCTGGTTGCCTGCAGTGACAAAAGTACTAATAGAGCACATTCAAGCAGTCTTTCACAAACTGGTTTAGTGTTGGGGGTTTTTTACTATTTTTTTTGCACTTCACTTTATTTACAGGATAGCTGCAGATACCTTTACAGGACAGACCTGTGATACACTTGTCAATCTATATATTGTTAGCATCAACAGATAACAAAGCCAAGAACGAGTAAGCATGTATTGTTAAGATGGAACTGTACTTACACACTGCAAGCCACAAGTGATCTTCGGTCAGTAACAACATTAGCAGAATGACACGGGTGCAGGGCCAAATTCGCTGTGTTGCCACAGCCATGAATGTTCTGCAAAGTTCCTTCTGCCTCTCTTTCTTCTGAGGGAGGAAATATTCAGCTGGGATAGAAAAGGGATTCTCAGAGCAAAGCTGCATCCTGTATTTGCATAAGGGCTGTGTAGATGCCCCAAATCCTAGCTGCCCGGTGACTGTTCTAAATCACATGGGATAAGAATATTCATGAGAGAACTGCAGAGCCAGTGTTAATTTCTGGATGTGCTGTACTCTCACCTTCCGAGGTAACATGTTCATGTTAATTTGAGCTCTGAACCAGGAAACAGTTCACATAGTGAATATTTCCTGGCTACTTCTAATCACATGACTAAATATTCCTTATATTCAGGACTGTATTTTTACTTTTTTTCCAGAGATCATAAAAGAAAGTCTGAAGTTCGTGTTCTAGAAACTTTATGCACTATAGGGAAAGAATTTGTCTTGACAGAAATATAAATGTGATGTGTGTGACTTTAAAAATATTGTTTATGAAAGACTTGCTTAGTTTTCCATTGAATCTATTAAACCAAACTGGAATGTATTTAGAGAAACTAATCTGAGAAAAGGAAGAGTGGATTGTATCACCCTTGAAAAGGGTGGAAATATAATCAGTTTTGTTCCAACAGCTGGTCTATTTTCAAGACCAATTTTCCCTGTTAGTAATGTAGGAGCTCAGGACAGAGCAGTGAACCCACAGTGCTGTAAGGTCAAAAGAAGTACTTCCTCCTGTTACACGAACAGATGTTTTTCCATTCTGACTGTTGTTCAGTGATTAGAAGACCAGAAAGACATTCTTCCACCTGGGCCAAAAACTTGTTTGCAACGTTGGAAGTTGGTTAATATTATTGCTCCTCAATGTTCCACTCTTCTGCAGTTTCTTCCATTTTCGTCCCATGTAATTCCTTTTTGCTCCAAATAAAACAAGATTTCTAAGGACAACAGCTTTGTTTTCTGTTTAGACATAAAACATACCCTGAAATCTGCCTATTCTTTGTCAGGAGCATGACAGAATCATCTGAAAAAGATAACTTAGCTTGTGACCTGAGATAACAGACCTGGCAAGGTCTTCAATATGTTTTTAAAGATTTAGGGGTTGGGCAGGTTGATTTTTAGGGTTTGGGTTTCTTTGGGTTTTTTTTTGAGAGGCACATTGATACGATACATCTCTTTGTAGGTAAAATGCTGGTAGCTGGCATTCCCAGTTAGATATACCTAACCATAGGTAAAATTCAACTGTATCCTATTCTAAGCATGGATAGTTTACGGGATTTAAAAAAACCCAAAACAACAAGATAACTGTACAAATAAAGATGCCTTCCTTATTTCATCATGTTGTAGTCAAGATTTCAGAATGATCAGTGACCCCTTGGAAGTACTGGTGGTTACTCCCTCTAAGGATTGTGATTTCCGTGCCTTTCAGTCACTGCAGTTTATTCTAATGTTTAATGGAAAACATTCTGAAGACAGGAAGGCTGAACAACATGCTATGAATATGCCTTCTCTGCGGAACAAACCAGAAATATTTTTTATTTTTCCGTTCGAGGGGGGATATGTAAATGGCTCTCTTTTTTTTCTGCCAGAAGGCCATGTGGGGTTTTTTTGTGACAATATTTACACAAACTCTATATTTAATATGAAACACCATGTGTAAAGTAGTGCATGTAACAGCTTGAGAGGTCTGTATGCATCTATTATGCTGTAGGTTCATGGTATTGAATCTTGGCCCGTAATTATAGATGAACCAGAAAGTATTGTTAGCACCAGAACTATAAAAATACCACTGGCGAGCTGTGATAGTTCCTGTGTCTGGGAGTTCAGACGTGGGCTGTTCTACTCATTGGTCAAAATTTTTCACTTATTTGGAACAACCAGTTTAAAACACAGAACTTTCTAGCTAAGTTGTCCATGCTTTCCTGACTTGCCAATAGTGCAAGCACGACTTTTGTTGACCAACATATTTTTCTTTCTGGTTGGAGAAATGATAATACTAAATATCTTTTCTGTCTTGGGAAATCACGTCTGTCTGAATCATGATGGGACTTTTTTGTAATACAAGTTATCTGGTTCTTGAAATCTTGTTCTGTTTGCTAGCTTAGGCTTCTTCCTGCAAAAATGCATTTGAATGTAAGTTATCCATTAAAAAAACCTATTTCAAAGTAATGTCTATGTCATATAAAGTTTATCCCTGATTAACTTCTACTTGATAAGGTAAGTCCTACAGAAATAGATTAAATATTCACAGTATTAAGAACTATACTTGGCTTTAAAATGTTTTTTTCCTAGTATACCTTCATTTTTTCCGTTTTACAAATGGTGGATAGCTTTAAAGGGAAAAAAAAGAGGAAGAGTGCAGAGCATATTTCCAAAAGAAGTGTTTCGTGGAGTTTTTCTTACTGTGACATGAATTGCAAGGCTCGCAGAAATCTGCTCATGTGCTAATTTCTCTTATTAATATTTCTAAATTGAGCCACCAGGGGTTTCCTTGTGGTTTTCCAGCAAGCTGGTGTTAGAGCTGAGAACCGAACTCTTATTCCCTGAGTTTCACGTCTGCGTCTTCCTTTAAATCTTCATTCAATTGTTTTTTGTTATGCGTATTTGGGCAAAGCAATAGTAAACAAGCAAGAATCTTCAGAATGCTTAGAGAAAACAGAGCTTACAAAGGTGCTGGCTCCTGTAAGAATTTCTATGGTGAGTGTCTCTTTCCTGTTTCATCCTTTGCACAATACTCACCCCCTGTATCCCTGAAAATGTGGCAGCCTGTGTGACATATGAATTATTAAAAGCAAAATCTGGCCCCATTGGTATCAAGCAAACTTCCTCTGACTTTGGTTGGAGCAACATGTGTCACCCCATGACTTGTAAATACACAGATGCAGTGCCAGTGCTGAAAAGAGAGTGGACCTGGGTATAGAGATTTGTTTGCTTTGTAAAATATGCCTGAAATCAGTTAACATCAATGTAGCTAAAGATACCTGGTTTTAATTTTCAGCTTTCTTCAAACCTATAAAAATCAAACACTGCATCTTATGATCTCTGTATTTAACATTCCAAAATAAAAAAAGAGAAATTACGTAGGCACAGTTCATGATTTAGCCAAATAATACACAGGCACAGTGAAACAGGTTTATTAGCAGTCTGTCTCACACTGTATGTTGCTTGGGTTAGGGGAGTTAACAGCAAAGAAGATATCATGTCACAAACTGACTAGGGAAAATTACAGAATCCCTTCTGAATAAGCAACATTAGAAATACATTTTTTTTTCCCTATACTCTTTTATCCTTACTGAAAAGATTGAAGTTAATCAAAACCTTGGAGATGAAATAATTAAACCTGTAGATAACCACATTTTTGTATTGTTAATTAGTCATAGAGAGGTGCCATTTTTATAGGATGCAGAGTCCCTAAATTTAGCTGTGGAATATTACATTGATCACACTCAAAAAACCATCACCGATTCTCTGGGGAAGGGTTGGACGTCAGTATATGCGTTTTGGCTCAGACCACCTTTCACCTATTAAAGGGGGCTCCAGTAGATTTTATCTTTGCTGCACATAGCAACAAAATGTGATTTGCTATCCTTAACCCTTTGAACATTTTCAGCATCTTAGCAGGATGATTCACACTTACTTGGATACCTTGTTTTCAGCTCCGTATTGTATCAGAAATCTTTATACCAAAAGTGCTGCATTTCTATCCTCTGCTTCTCTGTCAGTTTTTTAATGTATGGTATGCATGTTTAAATATTTAATATATACTGAAGCCATTATAGGATGGCTGTAAAAGAAATCTGTATTCGTACACCTCCTTACTATGACACTTATTCCTTTCTTTAAATTATTTTTGTAGCATTTGTAAATAAAATTCTGGAATTAAAGCCTGACATAATGCAGAATACTGTATTCTACTTTACCTGTTTTTTTACTGAAGACAGTGAATCAAATTAAAACATTATGCAGAGTATTTTTATTGTGCAGATCTTTGCCACTATGCAGTATGTTAATACTCAGATCGTCTTTTTCTAGAAATCACTAAGTGTAACGAGCATACATCCAGGCACTCCTGAATTTTAATCTTCATGTTTCTCAATGAGCTGATCAAATATTACACTGAATGTAGAAAAAATAAGGGACTAATTTAAAATACAAATATATAATTTGTGTAATTGTCCAGCTAAGATGCCACTTTCAAATATTATGACTGTTCTTGCAAACACTCAGGGATGTGTACATGCAAATGAAGGAAATTATCTATGTGTGTATCTGCATTTTAATATTCTTTACACATAATAGTCCATAGTGGTTTTTGTAAGCATGTTTTAAATTGCATTTTCAGAATGCTTTTTCATCTAGACCTGTCTTACTTAAAAAGAAGAGCAGAAGCTGGGTATATTAAAAGATATTCATGATATATAATCAAATTTGGAAGGAGAATATAGATAAAACCACATCTAATACTACTGTCACCTGACTGTAGCACTAGCCTTTCCTAGGATCTGAAATGATGGATGAGCTTCTTTCCTCCCCATCCTCTATTTTTGCTGATGGGAAAATCGTGACAAGTGAAGTACCTAATATTAACCTGCTTTAAAATGTATTGCATGATGTTGCAGCATCAAGGAGCTTCCAGGAGTTCAGACAAGCTTTCACAAAAGATCTAAACATCCTGCTGCTTGGCTAAAGTGATATTTTGGTGTTCAATAGCACTTAATTTTGCTTCATTCTTCTTCATCTTAAAAAGCATCTACACTGGCTCACTATTAATTATTGAAGAAAAAATAAAGTAAAAAATAATGCGATTGAGATAAGCATTTATTTTCCTACATATCAATGGTATAAACACAGTTCTGTGTCTCTGAACAGGGAGGACCAGCCAGAGTTCTGTCTGTGGTTTGTTCTGTGCAGTATGATTTAGTTGTGTTTAGCTGATTAGTTTCCAAATCCTTGGGCTCATATATTCTGGGAAGACCAGAGACAGATTGCCTAGCACTGAAGAAAGAGAATGTCTTGTGCTATTTAGCAGCAACCTCTCTGCCTGATTTTGTGAGAGGGAGACAAAATGAAAGAATGAGCATATGCAAGAAATGCGAGTCATTGTGCTTAACGCTCAGTTGGCAGGCAGTTGAACTGCTTCTGCGTTAGCAGATGAGTAAATAGGAACAGATCTGCAGAGTAAAACATCTGGTGCAGAGGACCTGATGTCCCCATAATGCCTGTGCCGGAGTGTTTTTTCTTCAGCCTAGCCCTACTATAATCTCATCGGCTGCTGCCAGCTCCTCTGCAGCTGGAGTGTGGTAAGGCAGTTCCTGCAGTGTCTTCTGGCTACTTAGGTAAAAAACAATTAAAAAAAATACTATAAATGTATCAGCAGCAAAAAGAGGGCTAGGGAGAATCTCCAGACTTTATTGGATGTGGGGGAAACATAGTGACAAAGGATGAGGAAAAGGTTGAGGTACTTAATGCCTTCTTTGTCTCAGTCTTTAACAGTAAGACCTGTTTCCCTCTGGGTACTAAGGCCCCTGAGCTGGATGGACGACAAGGATGGGGAGCAGAATGTAGTCCCTATCGTCCAAGAGAAAATAGATAGTGACCTGCTACTGTACCTAGACATCCACAGGCTTACAGGGCTGGATGAGATCCACCCAAGGGTAGGAACTGGCAGAAGTGTTCGCCAAGCCACTTTCCATCATTTATCAGCAGTTCTGGCAAACTGGGAAAGTCCCAGTTGATTGGTAAGATTAGCAAAGGTGATGCTTATCTACAAGAAAAGCCAGAGGGAGCATCCAAGGAACTGCAGGCCTGTCAACCCAAGCATGGAGCAGATGAGTGCCGTTGCATGGCATGTACAGGTGATCAGCTTGGGTTTACTAAATGCAGATCCTGCCTCACTAACTTCATCTCCTTTTATGACAAGGGGACACACAGTGGATAAGGAGAGCCGGTGGAGGTTGTTTACTTGGACTTTAGTAAAGCCTTTGATGCAGTTTCACACAGCTTTCTCATGGAAACTCTGGCTGCTCATGGCTTGGATATGTACTCTTTCTTGAATGAAAAACTGGCTGGATGACCAGACCCAAAGAGTTGTGGTCAATTCAGTTAAATCTAGTTGGCATCTGGTCACAAGTGGTTCTCCCCAGGGATCAGTGTTGGGGCAGTCTCCTTAAATACTTTTATCAATGATCTGGATGAGTGCACCCTCAGCAAGTTTGCAAACAGCACCAAGTTGTTCAGGAGTGTTGACCTGCTTGAGGGAACAAAGGCTCTACTAAAGGATTTGGACAGGTTGCATCAATGGGCTGAGGCCAATTGTATAGATTTAAACATGACTGAGCATTGGGAACTGTGCTTGGGTCACAACAACCCCGCAGTGTTATAGGCTTGAGGAAGAGTGGTTGGAAAGCTGCTTGGTGGAAAAGGACTCAGGGCTGTTGGTCAATATCTGGCTGAACATGAGCCAGCAGTATGTCCAGGTGGCCAAGAAGGCAAATACCATCCTGGCAGGTTTAAGAAATATTGCAGTGAGCAGGACTATGGAAGTGATCATCCCCAGGGCTCGGTGCCGTGGTGAGGCTGCTCCTTGAATACTGTGTTCAGTTTTGGGACCCTCAATAAAAGGCATTGAAACACTGCATATTGTACAAAGAAGGGTAACAAAGCTGGTGAAGGGTTTAGAGGACAGGATTTATGAGGAGTATCTGAGGGAACTTGGCTTGTTTAGTCTGAAGAAAAGGGGGCTGAGGAGAAACCCTACTGCTGTCTACAACTACCTGAAATCGGGTCCTAGCAAAGTGGATGTTGATCTCTTCTCCCAAGTAACAAGTGATAAGATGAGAGGAAATGGCCTCACATTGTGTCAGGAGAGGTTTAGGTTAGGTGTTGGGAAATGTTACTTCACTGAAAGGGTTGCAAAACATTGGAACAGGCTGACCAGGGAAGTGGTTGAGTCACCATCCCTGGAGGTATTTCAAAGATGTGTAGACGTGGCGCTTGAGGACACGGTTTAGTGGTGGAGTTGGCAGTGTCAAGTTTATGGTTTGACTTGGTAGTTTTAAAGGTCTTTTCCAACCCATACAATTCTGCGGTTCTCTGATTCCAGACTGAATCCAGTTCATGGTCAATGAGACCACTCCACAGTGAGAACCAAAGTATAGTAAAAGAGTAACAGTAATAGATATTGCGGACTGTCTCATGAATTAATTTGACTTTTCAGATGTGTTCTTTAATTGACAAACTAGTTTGATAATAACAAAGCTTTAATGGGATCAGTATCCCAAGAACAAAAACCTCCAGGAAAGCCTGTTCACTGAGAAGAGACAGTTTGAGAAATTTTAAGTAAGTAGTAAAGGGTGCAAGAGTTTTTAGAAATTACAAATCCTGTAGTTAAAGTTGTAACCACTACAAGGGGTGCCATACTCTGTGTTTTTTTCCTTCTCTCCCTGTGAATAATATATGCTTTTTTTTACACCATGACAGTTTCATAGCAAGAGTCATAAATGGTACCCCTACCCAATCTATCATTGATCAGAATGTTATCCTGAAAGTCTGGACCTGTGAATTTTAACTCTTTTAAAATAAGGAAGAGAATAAGCTGATTAGTAAAAAGATTAAGTTTCACAGGCAAAGCTCTTCCCTCAGTTATCAGTAGTATTTTTGTGTGAACTAGAAGGCAGCTGTCAGGAGTAAAATTCAGTGAAAAGCAGAAGGGCAGACTAAACATTTACTTCATGGAGTTGTTTTTATCTGGAGGATGGATACACATCCATTACTTGTGGCTGTAAAGGCTAAACTGTTCTTTTTAAAGCAGTCCATCTGCAGTGTGTCAAAAGTGGTAAGGTCCTGCAAATGCTTAAATTTTTGGCAGCAAAGTAACACCTTCCTTTCTTTTACCGTAAATAGATATATTACATAGTGACACGTACAGCAGATACTTCTAAAAAGGCAAAGAAATTCCATTCTCTTCACATTAATGTAGTAACTTTAGTCTTTCAAAACAGGACTAGTTAGGCAATGCAGTCATGGTGGAAGTATGAATATTTGAAGAGCCTGTGTACAAAGTCAACACCTTGTATCAACAAATATGGCCATGACATCTACAAATAACAGTAGTACATATTTCAAATTCTCCTATAGAAACAATAAAGCATTTATTTTAAAAATTTTCAAAGTGAGGGACCATTCTTGTGTTCAGAGTTTCAGCATAACAGGCTTGACTCATCGACAGATGACACATCAAGCACAGGGAATTTGAAAAAACAGTGCTTAACCTCACTAAAAAAAAATCATACTTTTGAAAACAGTAAAGAAGGAAAATTGCTTTCTGATCCTTGACTCCACTATGTTCAAAAAGGGTAATGAATGTTCTGATAAAACATACTTTGTTGGACAGATACATCTGGTTCAAACTGACAATGTTATGTAAAGGGATGTCGAAGTCTATTTGAAAAAAAATTTAAAGCAGAACAAAGACGTACAAACTAGAAGTCCAGCAGAAAAGAAGAAATTGAATTTGCCCGTGCGTGATTTTTGTTGATGTTTCTCCTGGGGAACTTTCAGTCTGTATTTTTAATAAAAATCTGTGTAACAAGATACCTGCCACAACTGGGGAACTCCTGTTGTAGAAATTTACTATAAATGTGATAGGAAGTGTTTTAATTATAAGAAGTGGAGTATACTTGATTTTGATTATTTTTATTTAATGTTTTCTATCCATTAATAAGTAAAGATAGAGGTTTGGAAACTGGGTGGTATCAGAAGCTGCTGAATTCTCTTCCTGTACTAGATTCTTCAGGAGTTACTAGTCTGTTTCCAGTTTAGCCTGGGTAATTGGCCTGAATATACCTTGCTTGCTATAGATATATTTATTTCCCTCTCCCAACCAGGTTATTCTATTACGTGCTTGAACTCATTTTGTATGAGTTGTATGAATGGCAGTGTGTTGTTGGCTTTGGAATTAGTTCCAAAGTCACAGTAGTGTTCTGAGACCTCAGACAAGATTGAATTAGTGCTTACCTCAGATACTTTGCAGTTTAGTGGATTGATTTTGATGCCATTCCTTTTTTATATATATTTTTATACTGCTGGGTTAGTCTCTGTTAAGTCAAGGAGTTGCTAAGAAGAGTTTAGTAAGCAGAAGTCATCAAATTCTGTGTGGCCACAAGTAATTGGGAATTTTTAATCAGAGCTAATGACAGGTTTCAGGTTGCTGCTGGTTTTTTTTTCCTAGAATATGTCACAAATACATATATTTGTCAATTGTTTTAGCTTATATGCATTCATTGCTTCTCTCAGATATGATGTGTGTTCTTCGTTTCTCTCCCTGTCCTGTGGGGATGGAGTTAGTTGTCTTTAGTCTGGTGAAACTAATTTCTTGTGGTGCAAATAATATAAAACATTTGAGAGCCCACATGGACTTTATTGCAACCTTCCAGTATTTAAAGGGAGCCTACATGAATGATGGGGATTTTAGCAGGGCCTGTTGTAACATGACAAATGGTAACAGTTTGAAACTAAAAAGAGGGTAGATTTAGATAAGATGTAAGGAAGAATTTTTTTGTCAATGAGTGGTCTAACACTGTAACAGGCTGCCCAGAAAGTTGGTAGATACCTCATCCCTGAAAATATTCAGTCAGGTTCAACAGCACTCTGAGAAACCCAATCTAGTGGAAGATGTCCTTGCTCATGCAGGGGATTGTACTAGATGAACTTTAAAGGTCCCCTCCACCTCAAAACTTTCCATGGTTCTAAGGCTACCCAGGAATAAATTGACATAGTCACACAAAAGCATTCATGACAATGGTAGAAACACTTTAAAAATGAAGCATCTATGATTAGAGATTTTTATTAAATCCCACAGATCAGCCTTTTTTTAAATTTGTTTTGCTTCATTGAAAAGGTGTCAAATCTGAGCTAGAGTACCTGCTAGAGCTGTTCTTGTTTGTCAGAAAGTCATTCCTTCTTGATTCACGGAAGCATGAGGTGAAATTCCATATGCCCTTTATTTCTCTTTTTTAGATTTACAGGCACATGTGGTAAAATTTGTGTTACTCCATGGTTCAAAACAACAGAGGAGTTACTGAATTTTTTTTTTGTCAAAATAATCTGTGTTGTATGGATAATGTAGGTAATAATTCCTGCATCCACAATTAGGTCCTTTCCTAATTTCCTAGTCACATCCCTGTTACGTCCTAAGTAGGATTAAGTGGTTCATGGAGACAACCTTTTTTTTTAACCTCACTTTTTTCATACCTTTTGCCTGTTCTACATGGGTTGAATAATGTTTAGTTGTTAACTGATATTGACAACAACTTAATTACCGCTCCACCCTCTCTTTTTGCTGGCAGCTCAATAATGAAGCATTGAGTGTTATCCCCTCCAGCACTCTGATGCTCATCATCTCTGAGTCCACTTTTATCTGTTACAGGATAAAATATTAGAACATTTGTGATGTGTTGTGAATTCATTTCAAGGAGTGAAATGTAAAACATGCTAAGCTGCAACTTGAATCTTTTAATTTGAGGTATTTGTAAGAGAATCAATATCTAGTTAAAAAAGAATTAATTATATAGGATTTTAAGCCCAGTTTCCTGTTTCTTATATAAACATGCTGTAACAATTGGCACATTCCCCTGATTATGCTGCCTTGGATATTAGCATTTTGAAAGATGTTGTAGACCTTGGGTGAAAATTTTCAGATTAGTTCAGGGAAGAGGGTCAGAAATGTGCTTTTTTAAAATACAATTCTAATGACATCTGTAATACTCTTGACTGGACTCCACCAGTGAATACCTGCAAAATTGCTTAAAAAGTTAAAAAAAAAACACAACCCAGACTTTAAAAAAAGAACAAACAAGGACAAATGCCTCCCCTCCTCCAAGGTTGAAACACTACACTCAGTCATTCAAAGGTGGACAGCCCCAAGAATGAGCATTCCTTCTCTCTGTCTTTCTAGATAGAGCAACATGTTATCTTGCACCTTATTTACAGCTTTAAATTAGGAGATAAGAGATATATCAGGTGATTACTAGTGGCACAATTCAGTTGCTTAAAAATAAGCAGCTCTTGCCATTTGAAAAGCAATGGAGAATCAGAGACAGATGCATGGGTCTTGCAGATACGATCTCTGGAAACCTGTAACCTTCTGAAGTAGCATCTGGGGGACAGCATGGATGTCATACATTGGCCTTGACAAAAAGCTCTTGGTTACTGCAAAATACATTGAACTTTGCATTTTTAAAGTTTTAATGCACCTTAAATACCTTTAGAAATCAAAGGGACAGTAAGATTGAGGATTACTTCTCTGAATACTCCACATAAACCTGTAAATTTGTGTTACTTTTCATAGTAGGAATTGTGCCTATTAACTTTTTCTAAGGTTATCCGCATTTGTTAAAGTTAATACATTATTGCATTAGGTAACATGTCTGTTAAAACAATTTATCTGACACAGCTAGCCCTCTTTTTTTTTTTTTCTTTTCTTTAAGAGTGTATAAATAAACATAAAATAAAAAAAAAAAAATCCATGTTTTCTAAAACATTTCATTCTGTTATAGCTATACATTCCCCTTGAAAAGGACTATTTTGTGAAGTGGTGGAGATATAAATACTGGTAAAAAATTAAGTTTATCAAAACATGTTTTCCTGGGTAGATAACATGCAGATTTTTACATCAAATTATAAAATAAAACTTGTATTAGAACTTAAGTGCAGGAAAGTTTAGGAAGCATGGGGATATCTAAGAAGAAATGGAAGGAAGACAAGCAAGCCGTTCTGGGGAGCAAGTCTGTTGTAGCTAAGAAATATATCCATAGCCTATAAGCTTCTTGTGAAGGAAAATGTTTACTTGTTCCAGGTGGCAAAGAAAGGCTTTTTTTCTAACCAAGCATTGCCTGTTTCAAGAATTGTATGATTTTCGTTTTTTTCAGCAAATTATCTAAATGCAGCATACAAGACCATCCATTTGGGAGATCTCCTCTACTTAGTGAAGTCTGACAGCATGAAAAAAGGCTTGGAAGTGTTTGCATTTTCTTCACACTTGCTGAGCAAACTGACAAAACATTAGGCATCACAAGTGCTAACACTATTTGTTTACGATGAAATACTAGGGCTTGCTGCAAGAGTGGAAAATAGCAGTAGTGAAATATCACATGGTACAGCTAAAGAAACTCTTGGGAGACTTTCAAAAAAAAAAAAAGCTAACAAGATAAGAATTGTCAGAGGAAAGATTTGTCAGCCAGCTGCTTACTTCTAAATTTGTCATGTATATTTAATCTCTCTTTCCCTTTAGTAAAGGCAGGAGCTTGTGCATGGCTGCTAAAATGTGTTGTAAGGTTGTCATCCAAAAAATGATTGCGTGTAAGTAAAATTGGCTAATATAAAAAAGACCATTGCTTCCAACTCTCTGGGTGAGATTTTTAATACTACCTGTATCTGCCTGAAAATAAACAAAAGAGAAAAACAAGAATGTCTGTTTTCTATATAAGTAACGAAGAACAAACATTCTTATATACTTAGCACTTCATATAAATGGTTTTAAGCTACATATATTAACCCTAGTTCCCCTAAAATGCTAGTCACTATCCATAAAACTTGACTTCCTGATCATATCTTTAACATGTTTGTTTCCCAGCAATTTACAACCATTTATTATCTTCTTCCTTGTGAAGCAGAGAAAAATGTAAAGTGCTATTAAGCTAGTCAAGAGATATTAAATATCTGTGGTCAAGTATGGAATTTATCTGGAGAAGGAGGTTCTCTTGAAATCTTACCCTTCAAAACCTGAAGACCCTCTTGTTTGGAAGTAATGAGATTTTCACTGTAATGTTAAAATTATGCAGATGTACACAATGTACGTTCTTGTTTAATTGAGTGCCTGGAGATCAATTTTGGGTACTGACATTTGAAAATGTTAGCCTTTGCCTAGAAATTATTCTATGATAAATCTGTTCAATGAACAAAATATTCTGTCCAAATATCTGTGATAGTTAACAGAACCAACATTGATACAGTGATCGTATTCAAATTATTTCATATATTTTGTGATTTTCTTTGTGATTTGATTTCCTTTGCCATAATCAAGGTACGTAGGAGAACCGTACAAGAGAGTTTTTTTCCAAGTACTTCAGACCAAACAAGTGAGCGAGGGTTCTGAGAGTTCTGAGTAATTCTGCAAATGCAAGAAATTACTTGGATAAGACAGAAGCTGTGTAAATATGCTGGAGTGGAACATATATCATTTTCTTTTTGTTAAATTTAGTAGTAATGAAAATTTTGAGCTGTATCGTAATTAGAAAACATTGAAGATACAAAAAAATGTTCTGAAATTGTATTTCCGTTTTTCAAATGGAAATTCTAAATTTTTGAGATATTTTGATTTATTTTTGTTTCTAATTCTTCTCTTCCCATTTTTTTTATTTCAATGAGGGGGTTGTAAGGCTAGAAAAGCATGTATGAGAAGAAAGAATAATAACAGTGAACAGAGAACAATGGGTTGTTTAATTTTTCTATTATTTTCATTAAATGAACTGCTAATGAAGCTACCAGTAAGAATTTGCAGCTTAAAAAATTTACAGCTTTCTCTTATTTATTCTCCTTAGGGTATTGAAATAATGGAGTAGGTTGTCCAGAAGAATTATGAGTCCTCCTTCTTTAGAGATTTTTTGAGACCTGGCTGGTTCATGACTAGAGCAACTGTGTCTACATATATAGCTGACCCTGCTTTAATGAGAAGGGTGGACCAGATAAACTGCCAGCATCTTTTCCAAACAGGGTTATTCCATGTCTCAGAGATTCTGTGCTCAAGGTTTTATTGTCTGAATATCCATACTCCTTTGAAGACTCCTTTTCTTTTTCTTTCAGAGTATCAAGGGTCATGTCACTTACAGTGTTTCTTTTGACAAGGTTTGTGCAGGGAATTGAGAACTGAATGGAAATAACTGATATCTAAGAAAACAGAATTTTATATGGGTCTTGGAACACAGGCTCTAGGGTGTTTTAGTAATGAACTGAATCCTTGAACTTATGTTCTGGGAATGTGGTTATCTGTTTCCATGGTACTGTTGCCACTTGCCTAAGTCATACTGAGACATTAAATATTCAGAAACTAAAACTTTAGCTAAGTGACAGTCATGTTTTGTTCTGTCAAAGGAGAGAGAGATTCTTGCTTTCTGGTGGAGACTGGTACGTTTAGAGTACTAGAGTTAGATGTGTTAAGATAAAGCTAGGTTCTCAAATCTCTGTCTCAGTACTTCCTGATACTTGAATATTAGTAAGGTACGTATCTCCTTTAACTCATTCTTTGTTTTCTTTATAGACCAAACTATGTGTGGAATGACACCAAGTCTAGGTAAAGATACAGTTACATGGATACAAATAGGACTACAACTAAGTGACAAGTTTGGATTGACCCGTCATGAATATTTCATGGAGATAAAATGTGCTCAGAGTTGCAAAAATGTTTGTGTGACTCTCCATGGAAAAAGTATTGATTGATTTTTTTTGTCCATCTGTTAGACTGTCTTCTGTTAAAATACAGACATGTTTTCAAGAAATCCAAGAAGAAGAAAACCTCCAGAAATAAAATACATTAAGATGATACGTCACTGAAAACAGTTCTGTTTTCGTAGACAAAGTAATAATTTTGGCTGTCACAAATATGAAATGTCTCTGTGGCTATCTACACACAAGAGTTAAGGTCAGCAAAGAAACTTAAGTCTATACTCTTCTGAGAAATCCTTATATTTGTGGTGTTCTGTAAATAAAACTCCTACAGAAAATACATACAAGACAGTAGTTGATTTTATACCTACATTTTTAATCTATTTCTTCTGTGAACTTTTACGGAGATGTTGCAGTTATTTCCTTTTAAATGAGAAGGAGATCCCATATTTAATTTTCTGCTGTCAACAGATCAATAATTTTGTGTTCTTTTTGACATTGGGTAGGGTAGATTTTTATGCCTCCCACACTCTTAATTTTAAGTCACTTTCATTGTAATAAAGGAAAGTTCAAAAGCATAAAACACTGCATTTCAAACATAAATGTATGAAAAATATTATTAAATAGTTAACCACCTCTTCTGGTCATGTATAGAAGCACTCATAATAAAGGTGAAATTGATCTCATTAAATTCTATTAATATTGCAAAGTTCAGTTCTGTATCCCAGAACTAAAGGAAGACACCTACACTTGTACATGTTTGTATTGCCCTACACAACTTTAAAAATATAGAAAATTTAATTATGTATCTATTTGTTATGGAAACACAGATTCAATTTTTATCTTTTGGAGCTTGATATCTTCTGGGAAATATTCTTTACTTTTGGTGATAGATAGAATAGTTGTCTTGTGGTAAGAGAAATGAGATTTAGCCAAGTTATTGAAATTCTGCAAAGGCAAAGTCAGGCCTAGAAGTAGTGCAGAAAGGCCACCTTCTTTTTTAGGTCCACAGCAATTTAGCAAACTCTGATTTGGTGCAAAATAACTACCTGGTAAGGTGGGAGAGGAGTTAGGGGTTAAATACTCTGTTCAAATATATGGTACTGTTTAGTTAGGTTTTGAATATTTAATCAATTCCAAGAGAAACTCTCTCCCTTTTTATTTTCCTCATTCCAGTTGACACCACTTCCTAATAATTTCATGTTCAATTAAAATTGTTACATCTGCCTTTTAAGTCTTGTGTTTATGAGTTATGAATATCAGGGTTTTTTACTCAGTTTTGCATTAATTTTAGTTACTCATCCCAGTAATTTCACTGTGAGTGTGTTAACTGGATTTTGCAGATGGGAAACATTTTTCCTCTATCTGTCTTCCAGCGTCAGTGAAAAAAAAAGAAGAAGAAATTGAGTTCACATTGTCAGAGTTGTAGAACAACGCACATCATTTTTTTTTTCTCTTATTATGTCAATACTTCACAGCGGTGATTGCTCTTTGCATTGAGAATGTTTCTCATCTCACTGTATGAAAAAGGCAGTTGTTCTTTTCACTGTCTGAATCATGAGCTTTTACAAACAAAGGATCACTGGTGTTGGATAAGCAGGGATATACGCGCTATGATGAGCAATTTTGGTGAATTGAGTAAGCTGAAAGAATTCTGTGAGAGGTGCATTGGCCCTGCCTCAGCTTCATTCTTTTGCCCTAATGATTTCATGATGACCAGAAGTCTCATACGCTCCTTGTTTATCAGGCAGTAAGTTGAATGGAACCAAAGAGGAGATGTTGGGAAACTCCAGCCAAATCAATTAATTGTTTTATGCACAGAGAATCTTAAAGGTTTCTTTCTTAGCCTTCTATTTCTATCATATATTAAAATATTCTTTTTGGCTATCTCTGGAGATATTTCATTTTGGTGAATTTGGACGTGTTTCAAGTGGTTTGCTTACTTCCCTATAATGTTAATGTTTTCAAAATAAACTTAGATTAAATTGTAGAGAACAAATTGCTTGGATTCATCCTGTGCGGATAGCAGAATAGTGTACGTTATGTAAGAAATCATTGGTATTGTCATCACCTATTTGACATTTCCAGAGACAGAAGTAATATCCATTCTACCTGTGGACATAGAGGATCCCAAAATAAAATTCAGATTCCATAACTCAGGCAAATGATGTCGAGGGATATTCACTGTTTTGTTATTTCCTGGTGGGAGGTGAAAATATAGCCAAAAGGAAGCAGATATAAAAGATTTACTGTCTATTCATTCTTCCCACATTCACTTCCTAAATTAATGGAAATTATGAAACCCTATAACTTGTTGTCAGTCTGAGACTGGAGAACCTAATTCTTCCCTGAATCACGTCTGCCACTGCTTGACTTTCATTTGTTTAATGCCATATCATTTATTATTTATTTGTTAATGCCTTTCTTTTATTTGATGCCATATCTGTGTTGTAATGAAATGTCTTTGTGTGGATACCAGATTATCACCTTAAAAAAGGGTAACCTGCATGAGATGGGCAAAGGGAAGTAACAGTGAAATCAGAGCTGGAACAGGAAGACAGTATCATGAAAGATCTAGGGCATTAAATCCGAATCCTTTTTATTGCAGATTCTTACATCCTATGGCTCCATTAGTTTAATTAAACTTCATCTTATAAATAAATATTTTTGCTCCCACTGAGGATCTTTCCCAGACCTTTGACCCTTTAATGCTTCCTTTAAATTTATTTATGAACAGCTCAGGTGTACTTGCTCTGTTGACACACTGACCTTTCACGCAGCCTTTTTCCTGGCTGCTTTCTGTTCTCTGGTATTTTCTAGGGAACAAATTTGTCTCTTTCCTTTACTTCTCCCTGCTTTCAAAACTTTCGTTCTGTTGAGCAAACTAAGCCAAGAAAATTTTGGTCTCATCTTTCTTTTAATTATTCTATCAATTCTTTTGTTTTCTTGATCTGGTAAACTTGTTCTTATTAACGATGGATAAATTCATGCAGTATTGCAGGCAAGACTTTGTCTTTTGAGATTCTTATGCTTAAAATTCAACTGGTGTTGATATGATATGGATTTGTTTTCCTTCTTATCTTCAGAGACACTAAGCTAAACATTAATGTTTCTTTAGCAAACAAAAGACCTGCTTTTGTAAACACTAACACTTATGTTGACATGCATAAGGATATCCTTTGTTATCAGTCAAAATAATTTCCACTCTCTGAAACAAAGTATATTTTTAACTCTTTGTTTCAGGAGGAATATTTTCATTCTGGTACTTGTGTTTGCAAACAGATATTAATACTTTCTAGTCCAAAATTGATTCTCCCTCCAATCCGAGTTCAAAAGCACCAATAAAATGCTTCCAGTTCTGTTTTGAAATAGTTCAAGAGGAAATTTAGTTCAATTATATCAGCTGATATCAGAATGTGAATGGTGCAATTTGAATAGCAAGCGGTATTTTCCCCCTAATTATTTTATGGGCTTGACAGTATGGCTTCCAAATATCTTCACAGGTCATGATCCTACTGTTTTTCTTGCCTGATAGATATTGTCTGCTGGTTACTGTCCATCTCAAGAAGGATTTTATACAGGAAAAGAATCTTATCCCAGAAAGATAGATATTGTTTTTTCTCAATATATTATCTATACGTATAAAATTCTGTAAACAGATCGCTATGTAATTGTTGAAGCTGAATGGCCAGAAAGGGGATGGTGAGTCAGATCTACAAGTATTTTAGAAGGAGTTAACTCATGACAGAAAATAGGGCAAAATTTGATGGTTTGACAGTGGGCAATTCAACCTGTTTGAAAAATTTTTTAATTCCTGGCTCCAGTTATTACTCTTCCTCCTTTCTAGATACCAATGCCAGGAAAAATCCAAAAGTGGAGTGTAAAGTGGAATGATAAAAAGCAGGTGTTGAACTTATAGATAGTAGCTTTATCAAATGTAGATAAGTTAAAAAAATGTGAAGGGAGCAGTGCCAGTCACACATCAGGATTTAAGATAACCTTTTATCTTTCCTGAGGCATATCAGATGCAGAGCAGTTTGGAAACTGATGTTGCTGTTGAGATCGCTGGAAATGATTTAAAAGTAAAATAATCCATGTCCTTAGAAACTCAAATGCTGTCTTTTTGCCTAATATGCCATTTGGACATGGTAGTACACAGTATCTCATGCTGAACTTCATTGGAAAAAAATGGCAATTTCTCTGTGAGTTTTACGTGCTCTGTCTAGATATGCTGCTTATGTTTCCCTTTCTCTGAGGTGTTTTCAACTCTTAGTATTATAATACAAACAACCTGTAGAACTTATATAACTCCATGAACCAAAGGTGGTAGCTGCATAATAGCTCATCAAAACAAGAAAAAAATCTGTCTGAAATTCATGTATCTACGTAATCTACCGAGATTTATGAGCTAAGGGAGGAAATAGAAAGAATTTTTATCTGGAATGAAATTTGAGGCCTTTTAATGCCATATTTATTGTTTCCTTGAAGAGCATTGCTGACTTAGAGGGCATTGTTAAGCCTTTGATATTTTTAGGATCAACTGTTCTTTCACTGGCTTCTTTAAAACCTAGTCAAATACAGCTTAGTTTACTAGCTACTTTCCACAAATACAGGTTTAAGTCATATGCCAAAGAAGTAAGATTTTTGTCTTTATCTAGTTATAACATATTCTAGTAAAGGAGAAGACTAGGGCTTCAACTTGCATATGTTAGCCAACCTCTGCTGGTTCAACCTTCTACAATACCATTGGAGGATGTGATTTGTCAGCTGCAGAAAATCATGAAGAACAGAGTGGTACTGACATATGATGAATGCAGGTTCCTATAAGAGCATAAGAACAACAGGTTTCACTTGTGAGCAGTTCCGTTTGGCAAATGTCAAGACAATGGATTATTTATGTAAGTAAATTTTGAAGGATTAGGCAGAAAAATAATTGCTTGTATAACATCAAAGACAACAGTTATTGTTTTGGTGACCTTTTGTTTCATTTGTGTAGGTCTGTAGGCACTTTATTATTCACTGACAAACCAATCTTTCTTGCAATGTACATTGATTCATTATTACTTTTCTTCTAATTAATTTGCAATATTCAATTGCTTTTAGAAGACATTGCCCTTGATGCTTGAAAAGAGTAGCTGAGCACCATGTTATTTTCCATCCTAAAACTCCGTTTTGGTGGCTTAATGTACCATCCTGTTTGCCCTCAGACTTTTTATAATAGTCCCTTCTATGCTGTCCCATCTTAAAAGTCAAAATATTTTTATTATAATATGAATTTTATCTGTTAGACAACATTTGCAGGTTTTTCACCCGTGTAATGGATTGAAGTCACATCAGAAAACTGTGAGAGCTGCCCTGTATTTCTTGCCTATGTTGTTTGTTTCTGCTTTCTACTTTTCATGGAAGGTGTTAGGACGTGCAATTCATTTCTCATTTTATTTGGAATAATTTTGGTCTCCCACTCTGTCCTTGTTCAATAGACCTATGTTAATTAGACATAGGAAAGATACATTAGCTCCCAAAGAACAGATGTAACACAGCTGCTTCATTCTATCATAATGGAAAGCTGTGCCCATCTTCAAGTGAGGGGTTGGTTTTGGACATAGCCTGAAATGAGACGGTATTCTCTACTTTAATAGCCTGCTGACTTCTAGAAAGCAAAACAAATACCAAGGCCTTCATGATATTGGGTGTTTTCTTTGTTAACTTAGAACAAAAAAGCTCAGCTTCCTTTGTCATTATATGAGTCTTTTTGTCTTCTCTTATTATAACATATTAATATGTAAATGTATATTTTTCAATTTCACATACATTCATATATCAAAACTCATATGTGTTATGGAGGGGTTCATTTCTTATGTAGCCTATATCTCCATTAATTCTTGTCTATAGTCTTACCTCTCTAAAATCTCTTTTAAGAGAGTATTATTGTTTTTTCTTTCAAATATTATTTGATCTCTAGTTAGAGGACTATTAAAATATTACAAGATTAATTTTTCACATCTAAAATTTGTTGTCCTTAGTCACAGCCTTCTATCTTCTGCTCCTCTGGCAGGATTGATAACTTTTTTCCCAGCAAGACTCTTTAGAAATCCTGTTTTGCTGGGGTTTGTTATTCCTTCTTGAGAAGCCTATTCAGCTAAGTTGCTTCACCAAGATAGTCATGATGGAAATACTGGTTTTATTCTTTTAGCCTTCAGTAGAAGCCTTTTTTCAAATATTAGAAAGATCAGAACATTGTAAATGTATTCAACTTCAAAGACCATATTTATTTTTATGATAGAGAGTTTTGATAACACTACATCAAAATTAAACTAAATAAATTGATCTAATTTCAATTTAATTCAGGTATTTTGACTGTTATGAACAATTAAGAAGGTTTTAACCCCAGACTAAACTGTGCTTAGCAAATAAATCAATTATAAAATTAATACATTTTTAATTCATTAATTATGAATAGAATGTGCTTGTTCCATTCATTCATTTCTTTATAAGGCAAAATAATAAATTCTACTATCCCAACTAGACTATTGAGAAGAAAACTCTAAAATATTGGTGGTATATGTTGCTTCTGTGTTTAATTTTCTTTCTTTTTTCAGGCACGTCAGACTTGTTCTTATTTGTACTCATTTTGGAAGACCTCTATTTGCTTTGGTTATACTACTCTGCTTCTTCTGTGTTGTAGCTATATTGTATGCAGGCATATTATGTCTAGGACATTGTGTCCTTAAGTCAAATCTGGTGCTTGTTCCCTTTGTGACCCCTTTTGAGATTTTTTTCCAGCAGCAGCACTCATTCTGCAGTCTATAGTACTTGTGGTGGCATTTAGCAAAGAAATGTGAGCAATGTCTCCTCTGAAAGAATCAAAGTGACTTTTCTGAAAGTATACTGGTACTTTAAAAAATCCAAGTAGATTCTCTAGCTACATTTAACTTCTTTATTTTAGCAATGTCTAAATGCAGTCCATTTATTTACATCTTAACTACATTATAAGTTGTGAAAGGATATGTTTTATTAATTTGTGTTTGGATATTATTATTATTATCATTAAGTCAGGGGTTGTGGCAGGTCTTATTCCATGTAATTAAAAAGTTATAATGCATAATTTTCAACAGTATTCCATGAAATCTTGCTGCTGTGAAAGCAATACCATACTCATCCAAAACACTGATGCATATAAAGCAGCTTTATTTCCTTCAGTGGAATTAATTAAGTTCTTAATTATGCATGTGTTCACGGGCTTTTGTGAGAATAGGTCACAAATCATACTGACATTGTAGAATCTTGAATAAAGATTTTTTTTCTTTTGTTTCAGTCTCATGTTCTTGTTTCCTTAAGTTTACCATGAGAGCTGGCCAATATTTCTGATTGAGAGATTTAAGGAACTAGAGATACATCCACTCTCATGACCATAGCTGCTAAGATCATATTACAGGGATTATTCAGGATTGTACAGTAAACTGGTAACATGAATAGAAATTCACATCACATGTCTGACATTTACAAAGGGGTGTAAATCATAAAGAAGTATATCCAGATCACAAAACCCACCATTTACCACACATGCGTTAAAATACCCTTTACTGCACAGGGAACTAATAGTGTCATCCAAGTTAAGCTTTACTGACACTTGCAGTTGCCAGGCCCCTTTCATTTGCTTTATTGTAGTTCAGTCCTAAAGCAGATATTTTTAACTTGAGATGAGTTGCCTGAAGCTGACATTTTTGTGGAGTTTAAGATGAAACATTTCAGACATTTCTGAGAGAAATACTGGCATAAAACTGCCTATTTTTTCTTAAAATAAAATGAAGTTCTTCTGGTCATTTTATTGGCATCAGCTGCATACATAGGAACAAAGATTAAAGAGTGAGTGTAAAAGCCTCTGAAAACTCTGTTAAGCATCCTTTGACATGGAATTTTGAAAGCTATTTTCATGAATGAGTCTGCATGGCACTGAAGTGGTAGAGAAATAAAATTCAGCAGCTGAAAAGGATTTTTCTCTTAAACTTCAATACTGGATCCTTACCTCATTCAGCTGTAATAGTTCATTTACGCTGTTTAGGATCAGAAATAGATTTACTTCAATACAGCCAATGCCATGCCATGTTAGCAAATTTCAGCAAAGTGACTTCCACAACAAAAATCTGTGAATCAGAGAATAATAACATTTAGTACTTAAATAATTTTGTAGAATAATTATCTTGGTAAGCCACTACACCTGAGTTAGCATTTTCTGCCTTTACATCATGTTAAGTCATCTACTGTAGAGACATATTTTTTGTATACCTACTGATTTTGCAACAATCTCTTATTACAAAGTACTGATTGGAAATTGATAATACACTATGTGAAAGAAACGGAGGAGAGGGCCTTTTTCTTTATCATGACCTTGAGTAGTCTTTTGTACAAGGATGTGGGCATATGTGGGTTTTTTCTTACCTTTTTTTTTTTTAAAGACTGGAAAGTGAGAACATTCGAGTGCTGACCTGAACAAATGTGTAGAAAACGCCTTGCACTGAGAGGTATTACGGATAAGTTTGGTTTGTGAAATGTCAGTGTGGGTGGATGTGAGATGATTGAAATGAGGTATGTCATGAATTCTTTATAAAGATAAACTTGCCCCAGACTCCATAACATTTGTGAGAGTTGTTCATAGATGGTATGAATAATTATCTCTAGAATTGGTATCAGTCGTATGTCCTATTATCGTTGCTCTGCAAAGTCAAAGAGAAATGAAAGTTCCATTTCTCTTGGAGAGCCATTTGTTTGCTAAGAATTGGCTTTATAATTCTGTTATTCTTGCAGGTTCTTCTTGGTATAGTGGCAAAGAAATATTACTATATTTATGAACCAAAATTCTAATTTAACTGTTATTTTACCAGAAATTGCAGAATAATGAAATATCAGAAGTAGCAGAATGAAGATTCTGTACAAGGGAAGCTTCCCGCTAGATGGATAGAAGTGTGGTCTGCCTTTTCTGGCGTCATGAAAGCACTGCCGAAAGTAAGTGGTGGAGTTGAGTTGTGTCCCATCTTTCTTGTGCTATACACTTTCTACTCAGAAAAAGTTTTCATCTCAGTGACCCAAATGGATGTGTGTCTGTCTCTGGATCTCTGCATTTCATTCTGGGAGAAATACTGTCTCAGGAAGGAGGACCCTGCTGGTTCTATGTTATGAAAATGAGCATGATGGAAAGAGATGCTGTAGAGATTAGGGATGGAAGTTTTCTGGGAGGACTGCTGGAGGACTGTGCAGTGCTGCGGAGGCATTAGGAGAGTGTGTCCCTGCACTGGGAAGAGGAAGAAATATCCAGTGGAACCTCATCCAACCTGCTGTTTAGGAATAGACCCTGAAATGCGCCATTACTTCTACTTTGACATTAGATGCTAATATAATTCATTAACTAATTGAAACAAGTCATAACAGAAAAAGAAGGAACAAGCTGAAAATTAAGAACAGTGAATGCTTTATAATAAATATACAATAAAATAAAGTTCAGCAAAACCTGAGTTCTGCACCAATTTAATATTCTAGGCCAAGGTTAGAATGGTATCTGGGAGCAGTATCTGTGATAGTGAGGTAATTTTCAGTTATCATGATGTATTACATATTTTTGTCAGCTCGGAATCACTATGGAAATATGACTTTCAGATGGAACCAAAAATAGTTGCTCTTATAGTGAGTAACAATTTGAAACATATCTATATATGGGACAAACAGCTCCTTAAAAAACCCACAAAACTCATATTACATGTCCTAGGAGATAGTAAATGCCAAAAAGGAGATTAGAGTTAATTTTTAATTCACTAGCTTTTGTATCAGTTGAGACCTGAGTTAAAGCATGTTTTCAACAGTTATCAGAATGTTTTATTTTCAAAGATGAGTATGCTAACAGAAGGTATAATACCATATTATAAGAAGGTATGCTAAGGCATGGTAGAGATCAGCAGCTTCAGGAAACACATAAGTGGGTTTTGTGGGTTTTGTATGGGCCTGAGGGTTCAGCTTTTTAGCACTGCTTGGCTGAGCCCTTTAGGTTTCTATAGAAACCTTTTGTAACAGACTTTAAATAGAGGCTCTGCATGTACCCAGAAAGTAAGAATTCTCTGGTGTCTTTAGTTACATGGTTCTTCTTTTGCCCAAAAGTTAAGTCTGATAACAGTGAAAAGATCAGAGATACACTGGAAGGAAAAATACTATACAGGTTACAAATATAAGTATCATTTATATATTTTTGTGATTTTGCAGTTTATCTTAGGCTTTATACGATAAGCTGTCCAGAGCATATTCTACTCCCAACAGTTTGTATACTCCATCTGCAAACACATGAACATTAACTACTGTCATTTCTTTATAAAACTTAATTATTTCTTGTGATTCTTAATGTTCATGAATAAATATCTTCTATAGAAATTCATCATTATTGGTAGAAATACGCTCAGAAACCATGAGGCAAGTTCTGCCATCATCTTGGAGGATAACACCGTAGGTGAAGATAGATACTTGTGACAGCTACATGTCAACTATCACTTCCCCAAACCTTCCATGTTTGTTCTAAGGTGTAGTTTGTATAGCAATTTACCCTGAAGGATAGGACTGTGCTAAGCACAACCTACCCTAAATAAGCACATTCTGAAAAATAAAATAATACCGAGCCATATTTCTTTGATCCCAACCAGTTTCCCTTTTTTAATTCTTTCCTCCTAAGTTAGGTCAGTCATCTCCAGCCCAACAAAATATGGTACTTCAGAAACAGCTGTGTCTTCCTCTGCTCTTTTCTTTTGTGACAATTTTCTCTTGGGAGGTTTTTTTGCTTGGATGGTCCATTTTTCATGCAGCAGCTGAGGACAGCTTTTTCTCTTTGCATGTTAATTTAGCTAGTTAGTTCAGTTACCAAACAAATGCTTGAAGTTTTGCTTTTTCAAATAAATTAAAACGTATATGTTCTGATTGCTACTTTACATCATTGTTTTCAGAAAAAAAAAACCAAAAAGCATACAAGTTTCTGTTGAGAAAATGTTGGGATAGCCACAGAGAAAATGAAAAGTGATTTGTAGGTCACTAACTTACTACATAAACTTTTGGCTTTAGAATTGCTGCCTTCTAGAAATTTGTTTTGAAAGGACCTGTTCATTATCAATCAATAAATTGTTCATTTTTGTATTATTTCCTATAGAACTCTGAAATTATATTTGTTTTTTTCTGGGGTCAATTCTGTGTCTATTTGATAAAATTCCCAAAAGTATATTCGAGTGATGGGTAAAATGCATGATTATAATAACTGGAGTGGAATTTAAAGGAATATTATGCTATCAGGTGTCCTATAAAGTAAACTTAGGCTCTTCATTTGCATTGGTTTTGTTCTTCTAGAAAATCTAATTTATTCACACAGACAATTTACATTTTTCTCCTCAGGAAGTCGTTAGTGCTTAAGATTAATATGAAGAATGGATATTATACTTGGAGCTGGGAACTGCATGTGCTACTACCAGGTAAGACTTGATATAAGGATGTCAGTGAAACTGGGAAAACCAGCCATCTTTCTAGAGAAGAACATGTCAGTAATTTCCCGCAGCCCTTATAAAAAAAGGAAAAGGAAAGGTGAAAATTCCAGCTGGAATGCATCTTCAACAATCATCTAGTCCAGATGCAAGTGGTGATGAAAAAGTAAATATTAGATTTTTTCAGATAAGAAGTTAGCCATAGGATTCCCTGTGAGTGAAGTAACAGCAGGAGAAAAAAAAGTAATTAAGATCTGCCTAGTGGATACGCAGACTCAAAACTAAAACACCTGATATCAAATAACTTTGTGCTGAGCCTTCTGGAGCAAATCTAGAACTGCTTGCAAACTCTGATCAACCAATAAGAAGAACTACATTTACATAGTTTGTGATAATTTACAGATTTAAAATCACAATCAGTATACAAGTGAGGGGTCTATTACTGGAACTATTCCGTAGTTAATGGAATTATAAGTCATGATTCCATAGACGGGGTCTGTTCAACAAAAAATCACTAAATAATGGAGTGATTATCCTCTTAATTGCTGTGTGTATCAGAAATTACCATGTGTATTAGAAGGGGGGGAACTAAAAGAATGTAAATATTTCTTTCATGAATGTGTTTTGGGGTTTTTTTTGGTGGTTTCTTGCTTAAAAAATTCTAAAAGTCAAAATATTTTATAGTTGTATATTGAAACATCTAATAGAACACTTTCAAAACACTAACAACTTCATATACTAATTCATTGGTCAGTTTCATGCATGACTTTGAATGTTTCTCAGCTTAAAGATCCATGAGTATGAATCTTTCAAACCTTGCCTGCTTAGCTCATTCTCACTTAAAGAGAAAATACAGAAAACCAGTTTGTAAATGAAAGGACCATGACAATGTCACAGAAAGGTGCAAGTTAATTGGGGTGAAGGTTCATCAGCATGTTGTGAGACAGGATAGAAGAGTGCTAGCAATCTGTTGAATTATAGTAGTTAATTTATATACTATCTTACATTCAAAATTATTTCCGGGGTTCTGATTTATATGATTCTATTGCTATAAGATTGTATGTTCTTTTATTGATGCATCTCAGTAAGATTTTTGCCTTACTATGGCATGTACTATATTTCTGATACGTTCCTTGAGAGGACTTCCTCTTGTTCTTTGTATAACTTGAACACTGATCAGGTAGAAAAACCTGTGTGTGTACTAGAAAACCTGAAAAGCTGCAATTCCAGAAAGATGTTTTAACTCTCTTTTCCATGTAATGTTATTTCCTGGGACTAGAGTAACCAGATAGGGGATGTATGGCCCAGATTTTGAAAAAAGGAGTTTATAATATTTCACAAGAAAGCCTTGGGTAAACAGTTCTGATATCTTCTCAACTAGCATAAGTCACTTCCTAGGAAACTAAGTTTCCCCTGCTTAAGCCCCATCTGGCATATTTTAGAAAAATCCATTAAGTATGTTTGATGTTCAGAAGAAAACTTAGCAACAATAATTATTTTCTACTGAACTTAGTTAATATGGGATATTTTAATTTTTTTTTAAACTTTAGATGTCCTTATTCAACACTAGTAGGAGTTTCTTCTGTGTAGATTTTTCAGAATTTGTTTGAAAGGTACATATAGAAATTGAAAACCTCAGTTTATTTTTTTCTATTAGACTTTCAGGGTACATCTTTGCAGTGCACGGAAAAAGTGACAAGCTTTGAAACAGCATGTGCCACTTCTAAAAAAAGGCGTCTTTGTCTATGAGAAAGAAGCACAGGCAATTCAGATAAAAAGGTCTAGCACCCACCCCAGTTCTAAGAACTTGTCTGTCATTCACAGTTCCTTATTAGTAAATGTTACTGTGAACTGTAATTGAATTATGAAGCAGTTCTCTGTAGAATCAGAGTACATTATATGACAGTCAGACAACTACAAACTTTCCAGACGTGTCATGTCAAACATAAGCCTGTCAGCAAGGACTCCACAAATAAGAAATCTTAGGTCTTGAAGGAAATGTTTCATTACTGTTCTCTACACAGATCAACTTTTGGCATTCACTAGAGACAACACATTGGATGTCCCTCAAGTCATCTTATAGCCTTACTAGAAATGGCATTGATAGTTCCTGTAAGAATAATATGAACGAAAGTTTTTAACTGAGTTGGCTTTGCAGTGTCAATGTAAAATTCCTTTCAATGTTGGTTTTCAGCTTGGTTTTGGTTTTTTGTCTGTTTTGGGTGGGGTTTTTGCGTGTGCGTTTTTTGGGGGGGTAACTGCTACTGTCTATTTTAATACTTAGAAGTTTGACATCTATTGACGTGATTCAGAATAATATTTTATTTATTATTGATTGCCTTATGGTATGTATCACTGAGCAATTCACAGATAGAAATCTTATCACTGTGATCTTAATAACTTTGTCCACCAGGGAAAGTACGTACATGAAAGCTGTTATAGAACTAGTTTCCCAGTAAATTATTTTGTTATTGATATCCTATTTGAATTCACATTTTTAAAAGAGAAAGGAAATTTCTTTCAAAGCATTGTTTACATTATGTTATAATCCTCTTTCTTAGCAGTACCTTTGGCTTATGTAATTAGTTTTCAGAATTAATATGGAGATAGGCCGAGCACCAATACTATTCAATATGTTAACATTTTAAGTAGTTCATAACTCCAAACAACACCCAAAAGCTGGAAACTCAACTAAACACCTAGTAAGCATTAGAAAGATTATGTTGTAAACAGATAGGTGTTGCACGTGCATGGCCAGTGGCAAATATGATGATGTAAACAGTGTAGTAATACAACAGTTTAGATGTGAAAGATGTAAATATAAATAAAATAAAAAATAGCTTAAATTAATGAGATCTCAGATGACCTATGTATCTTTTAAAAATTGCATAAAGACTTGGTCTATAACAAGCCATGCTTTTACTCAAATTAATGAGTCTACATTTCAGCACTGTTCATGACTCAGAATAAAGTCTTTCCCTACAGCATCTCTTCCTAACCACCTTTCATGTATTGTTCATTAAACACAGAATAGGAATAATATGTGAGGCATAAGGACATGCAGGACGAGAGATTTTTGATAACTTTGACCATAGACCTCTTTGGAAATTCCAGCTTTGTATCCAGTTCTTTAAGAAAGAACGTCTAGAAGACTTGTTATAATAAATCAACTCTGCATATTCAACCATTCAATGAACAACACACGCATCTTCGAGAATTTTATGTCTATGGAGTATTAGACATGTCACATAGTGAAATACACCAAATACTCATTTGAAAGATGACAGATTTGTAAATATTAATGAAAGAATTTTCTTTTTTCTTTTAAATAAGTTCAAGAATGCTGAAAATTAGTGAAACCATAAAAATCTGAGATAGGGTTTACCCCAAGGAGACACACATTTGTGAAGCCTGAACGGAAATAAACACTAGTGATATCATCATCACAAAAGAGTAAAGCTCCTCCTGGAATGATAATAATACTTGAAGAATGAAGAAAATTATTCATGGTGAATTCAGATTTATTTAATTCTTTTTATGACGTGCTGTTCTTGCTCAGGCTTCTAAGAAGTGCTTAGTTACTAAAGTAGTCATATTGACTCCTACTAAATGAAGCTCCAAACAGGGGGCACAATTTTAGTAAGGTATGCACCCAGAAGAAGGCAGAATAGCTGAGCACGTGTCTTTATGTTTAAAAGAGGTCTCTTAACTATCATCTCAGTGCTCAAAATCAAGCTATTTATTTTTATTGCTTCTCCAGTAAAAAGGCTGGTGCTAGATTTTGAGTAGCGAATATTTTATATAAAAGTTTCCTGGATAAAGAAATGCTAATGAGCTTTGAATACAGCCTATACTTAAGTTATTTATAGAGACATAATCAATTTCATGTATTTGGTTTGTGCAACTCTCATTTCATTTGTCAAAATTAACAGTTTTTTCTCTTCAAAGTTATCAAGACAATATACAACGTCTTAGAAAATATCACTATGCTAATGGGTACTCCAACAAACTGGAGTTCACATCATTTCTGACACTTCATGTACTTCATGGGAATGGTAAGCAGCATTTACAACTTTGCAACATTATTCCCAAAAGTACTGCCTGACTCATGTTTATTTGAAAGAGTTTTCAGCTCCAGGGAAAATTACAGAATGTACTCTGTTGTTGTAAAGGACTCTGCTAAAAAGTCAGTGTACAGCCAAAGACAATTATGTTTCTTCTAGAATATCCCAGAAATATAACTTTTTTATACAGGAAGATTGAAAACTGTGTATGTGAATGTACATAGTCCTGTAATGTACCATGGTCTTCAGAAGTATGCAGGTAAGAAAAATTAATTTAATTATACTTCGTTATCTAAATCTCATGGCACAATTTATAAAAAGGGAAAAGTAGATTTTTCACATATATTAAAAAATATGTTCTTCTTTTTCATTGTCTCCAAACATGAAATTTTATCCTCTGATTTTTAATAGCATTGTAATTGATAATTTAATGTGGGGCTTTTGAGGGTTGGTTTTTTTGGTTGTTTGTTTTTAATTTTGGTTTTTTTAACTGCTGAAATCTTATGGTATTTGAATGTGCCAAGGAACTCTTCTTTAATTTTGAAATATTCCTTAAACGGGACTGGAATACTCTTCACAGTAACATAAATGCCAGTTTGTAATTCTGCTGGTGGGTTAGTTACCTTTTTACTCTGGAAAAATTGGTTCATTTTATGTATGTTCTCAGTTTCAGATTAGAAGTGTGGGAATCTAGATCCTTAATTTCATTCCTAACTCCTCTACTGTATAAGGGTAATTCTATTAATTTATTTATTAAATTCCCAAACAGCAAAACCTTATTTTCTTCATTTCATCAATATTTCTCTGAACAAGGTTGTATTTGTTATCTTGAACCTGAATTAATAGAATTAATGAGCTACACAGGATTAGACTGTGAGTTCTGTATTCATATATCACTCAATATTTTTTCTTTCCTAGCAAGCTAAGGGATATCTTCCTGAGCATATGAATGCTGTTAAGTATTTGTGCCCTACTCACATCACCAGCTGCAAACTCATGCTTTTCAAACTCGGAGAAATAAGCATGGTAGACTGTGCCTGCAGAAATGGCTTTGCCATATTAAAACTGATAGTGCTGTATTCTGACTTGTACTTCACTAAAGGTTTGATTAAATGTCTTCAGCAGGGGATTTTTATAAACTATTACAGGAGGAGGCCAGCATCTCGAAGCTTGCTGAAGCTTGATAGAACAGTTTGGGCAACCTAAGTACAGATAAACAATAGAAGTGCTTGGATGCTCCAATACTAATTCCAGTGGAAGTCAATGAAAAAAGTTACCTTAGGGAAAAATAAGAGAGTAATAATAATGATTCTTCCATCTCCTCGTTCAGTGTATTCCTATCATAACTGATGAACTGAAACTTGAAGTTAAAATGATAGAAAAGGAACGTACTATGGATTCATAGATCATGTTTCTATTGATGTAGTTGAAACAATGGTAGCTTCCTTCATGGAAAAAGTATAAGAGTTTCTCTTCCATTATTGGTAAGTAGATTATTCTGTTTTTAAGATCTGAATATTTTTATTCTAGAGTAGAAGGATTTTTTTTTTCTGTATTGTATAAGGAATTATCTCTTTTTTATCTGATAGGTACTTTATTGTCTCTCTGTCAACATTACCTTCAGGAAAGTAAGAATTACTTTCTTATCACAATTTCTAATTATAAAACGTAATGATCATAGGTGGATAATGATAGCTGAACAGTGGACCACATACAAGGCAAAGGAAACAATATTTTAAACCACGAAATTACTTTTTTGTTGTGAGAAAAATAAATCAGTTACTCTATATTTAATATAGGAATTTCTGAGAACTTGATCTCCCCTCTTTTCAAAGAGAAAAAGTGCTCTGAAATTTTCAGGGTTTATTTTATTTTTAATGCTTCTGAATGAAAAAATTCTGTAAGCGTAAGCTACTTTGTCTTGTGCCACTGTGTCAGTTCGTTGTGGCTGTGATGCTGTAGGTTTCCCTTTTCTTCTTTTCTTTTTCTGTTCTCTTTTTTTTTCATTCCCTGTAACTCCTCTCCTCTTCTCTCTTCTCCTCTCTTCTCCTCTCTTCTCCTCTCCTCTCTTCTCCTCTCTTCTCCTCTCTTCTCTTCTCCTCTCTTCTCTTCTCCTCTCTTCTCTTCTCTTCTCTTCTCTTCTCTTCTCTTCTCTTCTCTTCTCTTCCTTTTTTTTAACTTTAAATAATATAAAATGCCTTATGTTCTTCTCTATTTTATTATGAATAATATTTTCTGAATGGAACTTCATCCTAATTTGAGTGCCACTAAAATAAAGGTTATCTTCTCTGACTGTGTATAACTTCAGTGGAAAAGCTTTTATAAATTACTTTATTGTTTCACAGGCCGCGGAGACTGCTATTGTGGATGGCAATGAGTGTGACTCATCTGGCTATAGAGCTGGAAGTGTAATATTAAAGAAAATAAATAAGATGACTGAAAAGAGCATTAAATGAGGAAATGAGGCAAGAATGCGTGAGACAGAGGTTAGTCTACTGCATGTAAGTAGATACCACTTAATTACTTGGGAAGCAGAACTTAGTAAGGAAATTGCAAGACCGTGAATGAAGTAGCAGCAATCTAGGATATTCCTGACTTCTCAAGTCTAGTAATTTCACTTCCAGCAGCAGGTGGCTGCCTTACTGCCATTTTGCAGTATATGAGGGGATAGTTTGAGAATCCCAGTCTTTGAAAGAAATGCATCATGGTTGTTGAATGAGTGATTTGTGTTGCTTATATATTTGTTATCATAATGAGGTTTTGACATTTCGCATAAGCATCTGATCATGATAAGTTTTTTAAAAATCATGTGATTTGGGGTTTTTTTATTAAAAAAATCCCCTGAACTGCACCCTTAGTTTAGAATTTTACTGTGCAAATTTTTAACACAGTACAGCTGGAAACTGTAACATAAATTCTGTTGTGTGGAGAACAGAATTAAGGACTAACAATGCAAATAGGACAGTGCCCATTGTCTCTCACTGAGATAGCTTCTTATCCAGGAAAATCATTGCTGTTCTTATTTTTACCCCAGCCGTGTGCATTCATTTTGAGGAGCCCTTGCTCTTAGAATGCATTTTTTTCCTAGAAAACTTTTTCTTTTACAGAAAAGTAACACTTTGTGATCTGCAAAGGCAAGTAAGAGTGAGTTCAGGGCACAAACTTTTTGTTTTGTTTTGTTTTTTATTTTCAGTTGACAGCTGACTGTAGCCTTGACTGGGGCAGAAACACTTTTCCTTTTCTATAGCTATCACTCAACTATGTTCATATTAGTAAATAAAAAAACACTGCCACTGCATTTTATGCAAAAATTGCTTGGGCAAAATAAGTGTGTCCAGTAAATGTACTGAACTACACCTATAATAAATAATTAGGATATTTGGGAATTCTGTTAATGTGTAATTATGGTAAAAAAGTTACAAAAGCATTGGGATGGACAAATCTCTAAAAGAAGTTACATAAAGTAGACTTAAATAAGTGACACACATGTCTTTCAAAATTCAGTGCTTGCATATCCAAGAAAACTAAGGACATAGAATGAAATCAGTCAATAATTTCCATGAGAAACCTTGTTAACAAGTTCTGTAAAAAAAAAAACCCACAAAGATTAATAGGGGTGTGCTCATTAATATTTTGCTGTTTGAGCAAATAGTTTTTACTCATAGAGCCAAATGAGATTTTGCAGTTTATATTTTGATACTGTGAAATGGTCATTACCATAGCCTGTTGGGAAAACTACAAATAAAAATTGCATGATAAGCCCATTGAGCGAGCAGATTAATGTATTAAATATATATTAATTCATTTAGAGTCTAATTATTTCTTATCAAAATAGATTAGAGAGAGAGAGAACTTTTTTTCCCACAAATTAGGTTTTGAAAGAAGTGAGAATGATGTAATTCTAAAGGTTATGAAAATCTTTTTTATCTAAATATTATCTCTCAGATTTTAGTATAGTCTTCAGGCAAGATAGAGATCTGTAGGCTGTTCCACAGGTGAATAACAGGAGTTTACAGGTCTCCTTTTTCCTAGGTTCAGGCTTACACCAGCCATACCCAACACATTCAAATGTACACATGAGTTTATATGATCAGTCTGCTTACTCAGAGACTTGACAAAGTCACCAATGATACTGATCTCTTTAGCTTCAGACTTGTGGAAGGCACAAATACCATAGGTGACACTGAAACATAAGGGTCCTGGTAACTGGAAGGGGAGGATTATGTCTTAATCATGACTGAACTTCTTTCCCACTTGTTTTTTTTTACAATATTAACTGTGTAGCAATTAATACAGTTTGCAAAGCTCATTCATATGAGTTACTGGAATATTACTAAAACTGGCTTCTTGACAGATCTGATTGTGTTTATTTCTGGGTCTTATGCAAGCCAGTTAATTTCCTTTACATGTGAAATACAAATAAAGCAAAATAATATTTTAATTCAACCATTTTTAGTGGAAATGGACAATTTGAAAACTTAAGAACCAAATAAAACAGCTGTCCCAATGTCTGGTCAAGCACAGTAAGTTAGAAAAAAAATTTAGAGATGTCAAAGGAAAAGATATTTTGTAATAAAGTATAAATAATGTTTTAGAAAATAATTTTGCTTGTAAAGCAAAGTGAAATATTTATAACATAGATGTGGACATTACCTATTGAGCTCAGATCATCTGAGTCTTGGATAAAGCATGAATATAGAGGTTGCAATTTCAGATGAGTATTCAAATGAGGGCAGCATCTGAATCCAGACTCTAAAGTCCTTACAGCCAAAATTGTGGAGTGGAATTCAGGTTTCACATCCCCTACTGCAGTTTAGGACAGCTCTGGCAGTTGTACATGCTCATGAAAAATTTTTGTAAGAAGGAATATTCAGGTGGAAGGATGTTTTATGCCCAGCACTCACATTAATGAAGACTTTTCCATCATCTGGCATCTTCACTCCTCTCCCTCTATTATAAACCTTTTCCACCATATTGAACTTCCAGGTGAGAACCTACAGTCCAGGGGAAAAGAAGAATAGGAGGAATGAGATTAATTTATTATAAGCCCATTTATTACATTATGGAAATATAAAACTTTTCCTTTCCTTTTTTTTAAACTCTTACTGAGGTACTGGCATCAAACTGCTATTGCCCATATGGGAGCTAATGTACATCTTCAGAAAAAGAGTCCTAATCGTCAAATATAGATATGAGTCCTGGCTTACAGAAGTGTCAGAAAGAACTCAAATAAGAAGTGATAGGTATAAGTGAGCAAACTATGCATACAAAAATGGTAGGTGTCAATCTGATATGCCTTTCTACTTGGGAAAATGAAGAATTGATAACCATTTTAAAAACACAGAACTCGCAGTTTGGAAAGGAACTATGAAAATTCATGAAGTTTTTTTTATTTTACAAAATCCTTTGATTATGGAGCACCAGTCCTTGTTAAAATGCCATCATACACATTGAGTAAAACCAGAGATGTGAAAACTTCTACTGTTTCATGCACATTACCTGCCCGTTTTATATTTTACCCTTCCCCCCAAGCTAAAAAACAGGAAGCAAAGACCTGACCTTCCTAGACTTAATCTCTCTTCTCAGAAAACAAACCATGATTCACCAGCAGTAAGGTTATATGTAGTGGGTTTTTTTTTTAATTTATTACTTAAAAATATCAGCTACATTAACAAATCAAACTTGAATGCACTGTCTTTATAATAAGAGATCCATTCTTACGGATTTGTCCTGAAGTGTTTTCATTTATAATAGTATAATAGTCTAGTAGAATAGTAGGTCCTGAATCTTGTTCATAGCTGTGTACATGCTTGAAGTCTTCTCTAGCAAATATTCTCTAAATACAGAAAATGTTCTTTCTTGTGTTTAGTAAGGAAAAACATATGTGTTAGTAGTGGTAAACAAACCTTATGGTAGAAGGTAGTGTGCACATATCAGAATTGGTCCAGTCTGATATTTGAAAGCTGTAGTTAGTCTCTTGCAGCAAAAGATGGCAGTGCTCAGTTTTCTTCAAAATTGTAAAGCCCATTCAGTGAAATTAGATGCTCCTAGAGGAGTTATCTTGTTTTTGTTTAGAATCTGCACATTGAGATCAGTGTTTGCTATTAACCATAAGCTAACAAGTTAGCCTTGACCATTGAAAAAAACCCATATGTTTCAACAAGGTGTCCAAACTGGAAAAAAACTAAGTGCCAATAATTCACAAAACACTTGCAAATCTAGCAGTTA
>WAAB01011620.1:124124-188968 GCA_013389865.1 Piaya cayana | reverse complement strand
CTTTTCCCCATTCCCAACATAGAATCATAAAATTGTTTAGGTTGGAAGGGACCTCTGGAGTGTCACCTAGTTCGACCCCTTGCACAAAGCAGGTTCAACAGGATCAGATTTCTCAGGGCCTTTTCTGTTTGAGTGTTGACCACCTTCAGGCCTTCAAGGACATAGATTCTTCAACCTCACTAGGCAACCACTTGTTTGACCACCCTTGCAGTAAACCATTTTTTTCTTATAACTGCTTGGAATTTCCCCTGTTCTGCTTGTGTCTATTGCCTCTTGTTCCATTGCTGTGCATTTCTTATAATAGTCTGTCTCTGTCTTTCTCATATCCTTCAATGAAGTAGTTGTAGATATCAATATTGTCTCCTCTGAGCCTTCTGTACTAGAGGTTGAACATAGCCCATTCTTCCATCGTCTCTATGTACATCAGGTACTTCAGCTCCCATCACCTTAACAGATTTCTGCCAGACTCCCTTCAGTACATTAATGACTTTCTTGTGATGGGGCCCCCAAAATGAACATGATACAGCCACCAATGAAATAGCAAATCTGCCCTGATAAGTGGAGGAATCCTGTTTGTTTTAAGATGGGTAGAAACTCGTTCTGTAAGCAGACCCAATGTGCCCAGAACAAACAAACACCAAAGAATAAATAACCTGTCTTATGAGAAGTTTGATGGTGATGCCAGATGTTGCATATTACATGACTTCTGCAGCTATCATATCTCTTGTGGGCTTGTTCAGGTGGAGAAAGGAGATATTTGTATTAACTGTTCAAGTAAAAGAAATGCTGGCTTCATCTGCTGTATATATAAAAATGTTGGGAGAATAAAAGAGAGTATTGTGATGGGATGCACTAACCAGCTTGATTGAAGTGACTGTCACACATACAGAAATTGTTTTAGAGATTGATTTGGGGGGCTTTCCATCTAATACAAAGTAACAGAAATCTGGATTTTCAGAAAATAGAACCTTATTAACATTGATTTATAATATGGGCAGTGAAAATTGCTGGCCTTGGCATTTATAGCTGTTTCTGAGTAAGAAGATTCACAGCATAACTTCTCCTCCATTGGTGTTCAATGCTGCTATAAAATGGAGCAACTTTCCCAGCTTTTTGCCCTTGAAGTTCTCAGGGGGGACTGGAAGTAGAGCAGGAATGCACAGACTTGTGCTGGCTGAAAGCTACTTTTCCTGGTTAAGAATTCTTTGTTGTCTAATGACTGTTCCAGAATAAAGTTTCAAATTCATCCATACCTAGATTTTTCAGTGGTTCAACCTGTCTTCTTGGGTTGAGTTTTTTTAACTTACTAGGAAAGCGGACCTCACACTGTCAGATGCAGAGTGGGTATTTTTGGAAAAGATGCTACTGGCTGATATCTCTGTTTCCACGATTTGAATAGCTACATTGTGCTCTGGTTAGTTTCTGAAGTACTGGATCTTATTTCCTGAAGACATTTTGTGTGTTTTTCAGAATGGCATTGTAAAGTTTACATGGGNGGTTAAGAATTCTTTGTTGTCTAACGACTGTTCCAGAATGTGAGCAAACTCAGTGAACAGTAATGAAGAAATTGTGACTTTGGAAACAGCAATGAAGTGAAACAAACTGAAGAACTATGTTAAAAACTTAAATTCTTGTCACAAATTTACACTGTGCTCGTCCTTAAAACAGTGTCATTTATGTGTTTGGGCCAAATAGTAGCCTATAATGGAGCCCTGTCTTACCGTCAAGAAAAGGTGTCTTTTCACTTCAGTAGCTTCAGGTGTCTGGTTCAGTGTTTTCATGTACAGGATGGCATTTCTATTACAGAGTAGTGGCTATGAAACTTGTCTAGGATTTTAAAGTCCTATGTTTTTATTCTCACTATTGCCTCCACACTACAGGAAATTCTGCTTAGCCTTTCAGCTACTGTTAGCTACCTTGAAGTGGGTCTCATTTGCCTGCAGTATAAAAACAAATGACAAACTGTGATATTGTGTCCAAACCAGAACTGTTTGGTGGTCTTCAGTCATGAAGATAAAGTCATTGATAAAGTCTGTCCGGTACCAAGAAAAGTGGATTCATATTTTCAGTTGGACCCATGATGTTTAAAACTATTGTATGTCTTTATTTGTGTCTACACCTGAGCAAGCTTTCAACCCTTTAGATGAAGTACCAAAGTAGGGTAACTTTGATGCTTTTTCGTTTACCTCTAGTCATTTCTATAGTGGATTCAGAGAGCAAGAGTGAATACTCAGTGTCACAAATTTTAGGAGAGAAAGGGGTGTCTTCCAGTTGCTGGTGAAAAGGTATGAGGTTCTGGTACTCAGCAGGATATTGCATACTTGAACTCTTAAAGTCCTTGGCAGGTTTGTTACAGTTACAGAACAGACATTGCAAGACTCCTCTGTCAAAATTAATTCATATGGCATGGAATGCATTTTTGTGGTTTCAGTTGGCTGTGTAACATATGAAAGACATTGCACTATCTACACATTTCTATTGCAGTAACTGGATAGACTTGGGAAGAAACCCACTCTTAGGTAGTAGTAGAGGTACAGAAGTTCCCTGCAAGAAGATGGTTCAGTAATGACAATTGCAATAATGTGTGCTATGCCAAATCTCAGACTATTATGTGTATTTCTAAAGTCTTGGCACATGGAGTTACATACTACATCCCATTTTTAATATGGAAACTGTCGATCACTTCTAAATACAGAAAGCGCAGACTTGAGAGATCAAACCAGAGATCACCAAAGCCATAAAAGTATTTTAAAAGCTCTCAACTTTTCTAGCAGTCTTGGGATTTTGAGGTAAACTCATTGTTTTAGAATGTTAATCTTAACAGTATCACTATCTTCTGTCCTGCTTCCCTTCCTTTCCACTGCCATTGAGGACTTCAAATGACAAAATAACTTAAAAGTAGCAATATTTATTTTGAAATTATGTAACTCAGTCATCTACTGTTAGATGCTTCAACAGTTTCAGAGAGGGAGTTGAACACAGCTGTTTTGAACCTGTTCCAGTTCCAAGAACAATAGGTCTATGGCAATAGCAGCAAATCTGAAACATTAATGACCAAATAAGGCCTTTTCTTTCCCGATACATTATTAAGTTACTGTAGCAGTACAGGGGAGTTTCTACAAACAGATTGTAAGATTGTACTGACTTTAAGGACTTAACTGTAACCATTTTGAAAACAGTATTTGAGTATGAGCTCCTAGATTTGAACTCCTCCATATGGAAAGTTTTCATCTACTTTCTAGACCTAAACGTGAGATTTGTATGTCTAGACATTAAATATCATGTTTTCACAATACAAGATTTGTCCAAGAGTTTGTCATACATTTGAGAACAAAGAAACCAGCACAGTCTCACTAATACTTACGATACTAATTTGGCTACGTAGTCGTTTGAACTCCTTTATTCTGCCTGATAGAAGAATTTGATATACTTCCACTTAGGAACTGCTCTTCCTAAGTTCCTCCATCAACAGAACAGCATTGGATAGAGACATGAAGACATATTTTCAACTTACCTCTGTGAAGAAGGAACTAATTCAAAGGATATTTCTTGAGAGTACTGAGCAAAGAGTATGACTTTTTCAGATCTTAAAGCTTAGAAAATTCAGTTTTGTACTTGCTAGATTTAGCCAATCTACTGTTAAATCAGAACATTACATAACATCCAATCTTTTTGTATGTTCTCTTTTACTTGTTTTTCCTTCTGAGTTCTGTTTGTAAATGCCCTGCTGAAATAGTTGGTTTTAGTCAGTCCTTTAAAAAGCTTTCAATTTTACTTTTCCACAGTATCTTTTTTCTTTTAAAATATGAGTTGTTAGTGTTTCAGCTGTCAAGTCTGAAGAACCAATTGAAAGATTTGACAAAAAAAATTAAGGAGTCTCAAAACCTCAGCTTTTTATTGACCCTTTATTCACAACTTTGTCATCTTTGTTTTCCTTCAGTCCCCAGATGAAGTTGAATAACTAACCACTGTACATTGATATTAACTGTATCAGAAGATTCTGTTTAGAATTAAGAGATTCAGGGGACTGTATAACATCAGCAGTATAATAGAGACCTCTTGTATATATTGGAACCTAGTGTTCAGCTATTGCTTAATGCCATCATTTTCTGATGTTGAAGGTCTGGTGTGATCTCCCAAGTGACTTACACAACCAGTAGTGCTGATATGTGAGGGGAGTCGTAATTGGTAATAGACAGAAAAGATTATTAAGTGGAACATTTAGAGAAATAACTCTTCTATGTGCTCGTTCCCTTAAAGTGAGTTGATAAGATGGTAATTATTCATCATTAATACTATTGTCACCTTTGCTTCCGCTAACTATTGAGTTGCTATTACTGCTGTTTTTTCAGATTGAGGAAGTGGGAGGGTGAGTTTGGGAAGCAAAGCTGACAGGAAGTTGACATTGTGCTGATAAAGGAAAGTAAGGGTATTGGGCTGCTTTAGCCACAGATGCTGCTTCCAAAATATGTAGAGACTGAAGTTTATAAATTATCTGTTTCTGTACCCATTCTCTGTAATTCATGCCAGGCAGTTTCTATCAGTATGTATATTCCATTTTTAGCAGGAAATTGTGGAAACCTCTTGGCTTCACTGTACCCCTGTTCTCGCATGATGTTACATTTCTTTAATTCTGGCAACTATAGGTAATTATCGTATCTTACTACATATTTATATAGCAAACACATTATGACTCCATCTTACATAGAAATACTTAAATTAGCCTTAAGTTAATTAACATCGGTAACATACTGCTACCAATATAGAATCAGCAGCAAAAAAAAATCAGATTAACTTTCTGAATTTGCTTTTCAGGCAGGCCCTGCAGTCTGTGTCAAGTTCTCTATCTTCAGTGCTTGCAGTCTACGTGTTTCACATTTTACTTCACCTAAGCTCTGAATGCAAAGGCTAAGGATGAGATACTTCTCATGTAATTTTAGCCATTTAGAGGGTAAAAGTGAGTGCTCCCTTTATAGCAAATACTGTAAGGGAAGTGGGCTGAATTGCTCTCCAGAAGTTTCATTCCTCTTAGGTGCCTATTTCAGGATAGGAGGAATTATCCCATTGGACTCTCAGAACTTCTTCCATTAGTACAGAGTGCTTATACATCTGGTGAGAATGGACACCTGACTTCCACCTGGCTGGACAGATTCATCAGGACAGAGAGATCCCAACCGCAGTATTTAAAGTTGTATTTTTTTTTACAGTAAGAAATCCTAAGTAGTGGTCACTGTTGGAATTTCAGCATTCCCTCAAAGGAGGTTAAAGTTCTACTGCTTAGGGCAAGATTTTACAATATGTTCATATGTAGGTGTTTTGAATATATCTACTGGATATAAACAGGAGGAATGCAAGCCTTTACATTAGGCATAATGTGTGAAATACAGGTGCAGATGGCTTCAATTTTCCTTTTCCTATAAGTTTCATCCGATCTAAAAGCTGTCAGTGTTTTTTCAGTTAAAAGTGTTCCCTAAGATTTTTTTTTTCCAAAGGGAATAGGCCAGGTTATTGGAGGAATTTATACTTTTACTTCTACCCACTTCTGATCTCAATTTAATAACTTATTCTCCTTTGCTGGTCTACCACCACTTAAGGGCTTCTGTTTGGATGGGAGGAATGATGACCACCATCTGTTCTATTAGTTTCATTGAGCAACACAAAATCAAACATGTGAAGTTAAGTTTTGCTCTCCCTGAATGCAGTAGTAAATCTGCCATGGATTTTAGTGGTATTGAGATTTTACCTCTGCTGTGTTTATAGCCACTCTGAACTTTGTTTTTTCTGCACTTCTGCTCTGCTGTGTTGGTTTTGGGGTGGGTTTTTTTGAGGATAAGAGGAAGCGGTTACCCTTTTGTTTAAGCCAATAAAACATGAACTGGGTTTTGTTGTGACTGGAGTTAAAGCACTGCTTAAGGTTTCTTCTCTACTATGAATAATATGGTCTAACACAGTACAAGCCTATGACTATTTACTGTACTGTGTCACACATGTAACAGGAGCTGAGAGGCAACAGACTGTTGTTCTGACAAGTGATTCAACATCAAACTATCGAGATTGTTGTTCTGGCCTTACAAGACCATGGAACTAATTGAGCAGATACTGTTTATCTTGACATTAATTCACTAATGCTGTCAACATTGGTGGAAACTGCTGAAATTTGGAGGATGATTGTCAACATCAATCATGCTTCTGTCAGTGTATTTTATTTGCCACTGTGACTGGTGGTGGATTTACTGAGACAGTTAGAAGAGCTGTAAATCCCATTCCCTTGCCATTAACAACAACCAGTGTGGATTGCACTCCTCATCATATCATGGGACACTCCTGCACATATCGATATGTGAAACCTGTATAACCAGGGCTGGTTATGACTGAAAACTAAAATAACTGACTGAAACTTTGGGGTTGGAGTGTGCGAGAAAAGGGGAGAGGAGAGGAAAAAATAAAACCCAATTGTTAAGTTGTTCAGGTATTTAATAGTGTTTTCATTATAAACAGGAAAATGTGAAGAATTTATTATACAAAATGAAACCTCATGTTTGGAAGTTGTGCTCTGTAGGCAGAGCTCTGTTGGCTTAACCAGATGAAATTCCTGCAGAAAGCCCTCTCCTTTGCCGGTCAAGTAAGTCCAACAGCCTTTCAGTCTAAAACAAACTTTTACGGATTTATAACAACAACTTGCTATGGAACTACAGAGACCACAGCATGTCCATGAATTGAAACTAGTCATCTGACAGTGCCCGTTTGTCTGACCTACTTTCTACTTGCAGTCTGTAAGGAACCACAAGAAGCAAAACAGAAGAAGAGGCAGTTGGAGGGGCAGACAAGGGAGGCAGAATGTTGAGAAGCTTACACATGCTCTTTATCTCATTATTTATGATTAAAAGTAAATGAGTGAAGAGAAACAATGAAAGAATGCTAGTGTCTGGTGAAACACAATCCCAGAAGGGTGGTTCTTTTCTCTTGACAATCGCCTGTGGCTGATGTGGGGTTGACTGTCTATGAAGTGTCATTGTAAGGATCTCACTGCTTTTTTAATTCCTAGGGGTGATGGAAAAAATAGTTGGTGTTCTGAGAAAAGCTTCTTTCTCAGGTGTTTGTGTTCCTCAAATATTGCTGCCCTCAAAATCAGGCTGGCAGAATGCATGTCAGATTCCCAGTCAGCCCAGTTAACAGCCTGGTTCACAAGGTGGTTTTTGTTTATCTCCTAGATGGTGAAGTGAGGCAGCTAAAGCCTGCTTTGCCACACTGCTCTATGCAGCTGAGCGTTGCCTTTGTGTCTTTATTGATTTTGTAGCTCTAGCTTGAGCCTATGTATTCTGAGCTGCTCAACTACACCCTACATTTTACTGGATGTTAGTTTGGGACATTTAGGATATAAAAGATGCTGACCAGTGAATCCTTGAAATATCCTTCTTAGCTCTTTCTTACTGAGAGAGAATAGCTGTTTTTCTCAGAAGCTGAAAGGTAAAAGAAAACACCAGTTACTTTCTTTTTCTATTGAATTGAAAACTCAAAGCACCTTTTTAAAAAGATAATTATGCTTTTTTTCATGTGCTTTGCAATTACTTATGGCAAATATCCATGGTTACTTGTTAACTTGCTGCAAAAACTATTAAAAGTCTTCCTGAGTTTAGGAAGTTTACTATTAATACTAAAGCAGCCTAGTTTGCAGCTCTGCCAACACAATGCATATCCTGATCTGCCCTGGCTTTTGACATTCAGGAAAATTATTGACTTGTAAGCTTGTATAGTTTTCCTCGTGAATGAATTCTGCAAGAGATACATGTGTAAGTACAGCTTCAATGCGTAGACAAGGTAAATATGCAGTCAAAAGCACCATTGTATTTTCCAAAATATTTACTGACTGGGTAAACAAAGCTATGAAAAACATAGATTCCAAAAGACCTATGAGTGAAGGGAGCCCTTGAAGTCAGTGAGAACTGTGTGCTTGGATCTGGCACAGTACATAGCACTCAGTTATGAAATAATTGGGCAATAAGACACAGTGGCCATGTGAACACAGTAATTAATACACTCAGCAGTGCTTATGTGATGATTGACCTCTTGCCAGACCTAAAAGCAAGAGCTGTGCCAGTCAGCTAAGGAATAGAAGTTCCAGAGCAGCGAGCAGGAATAGCTCGTGTTCTGTCTGAATTTCCAGAGGGGAAAAGGTATTTGCAGACCAGAAGGACTAGAATGGCACTCAGCTCCCCTTCCCCTGAGGGTTGCTGTGTGCTGCCCTGTCTCCACCATCCTTTCCTCATCCTTCCTCACCTACCCAACGGATACACTGTTTTTTTGGAACATGGAGGCACTGCAGTTCTCAGCAGCTGTTCCTAAAGTAATATAAAGCCTGGTTTACTGTAAGTCAAGTTTTAATGGGCATTTTTTGTTAAAGCATTCTCTTGCTTTGCTATTTGCACTGCTATTGCATCTTAACTATATAAGGGATGATAGCTTTACTAGCTTTCATAGGTTTGCCATTGAAGTATGTGAGAATATAGCAACTTTCATGAAATCTTTAAAAATGTGAATTTGAGTCTAGGCCATAGAAAGCCTAAAAAGCGAAGAAAGGACAGTAGGGTAGGGCAGGCTGGGAGTGATGGAGACTTCCACCTCTTAGAACATCTGAAAGCTGAGATAATCTGAGGCAATTAGCATTTAATGTTGGTTTTCTTTTATAGTACTTTTCTATAATGATTTGTTGCTTTTATTCTAGCTTACAGCTGACATACTGTAAACAGAACTGATGGGCTAGTTAGCAGTCTTGGAAGCCAAAGAATGCCCGGACATGGGGTCAAACTCTTTCTCTAGGGACTAGAGATTCTCCAGGGGTGACAGCCTGGCATGGCTGAAACATTTGAGGACAGGTAATGCCCTATTCTATACTGTAGCTTTTCTATATGGATCAAGATAAGTTGTTTTCATTAGATAGCAGAGTTTTCTCCTGCAGAGTTAGGCAGAGAGTGAAGAGATTGATTCTTCTTCTTTTGCATCTAGAATATTAATGTCTTTGCACAGCAGGTACTTTACATCCTTTTCCATATCTCTTTTTCAAGTACTCTGCACTGCACACATTGAGTCTCTCTTGTAAGTGAATTAGGAAATGTCTCCAAAGCTGTTCTATTGATAATTGAGACAATAAATGGTAAAGGTCTGATCCTGCCTATGCACTTTTCCTAGCTATAACCATGGCAATCTATTTTTACAATTTGCTGGTTTGTATGATGAACAAAGTGTAAGAAGCAGATGCATTAGATTTGTAGCAATCTTATGGCCCTGAACTTGTACAAGGAACACTGACTTTTTTTTCATTAGTATTCACATTGTTATGCCTTGAGTTTATCCTAGTTCTTTGGCTCAGTCCAGTAAGCTCCCATTGGCATATTGTTGACATCTGAATGAGCAGTGTCACACTGGGTCACAGAATTTTACTAGATAAAACAAAACAGTGATAGATGAGGACTCTTCTTAGAAAGCAGGTGCTTCCTTATTAATGTATGAAAAATGTCTTTCAGAAATGTATAAAAACCCCAGAGAGGCCAAGGGCCCAGATTTTGTCAGAACAACCTAAGAAACCATGGAAAAACAAAAAAACCAAAGTCTCCTCCCATGCTGTTAGCATGGGATCAGTCACAGGCAACCTCTGTGGTGGCAATTGCTTTTTAGGCAGGAATGGAAGCAGTGGGAGCCACTCTTCGAAACTGGTGGGCATCGGTCTTTCCAACAACAGGTGATCTGTGAAAAACACTTGGCAAAATCCCAACAAGTAGAGCTCATAGCCTCTTTCCACTTATCCTTTTTCTCCTTTTTTAATGTAGGATCAAATGAGGAAGATCCAGTCTCTGACTCTGCTCTGCTTTCCCTTGGTTGCAGGAAAACAATCAACAGTAGCTAATTAAAGAATTGTGTTTTGTTGTTCTTTTTAATCCAGGCTTGTGGATTAGTCTAACTCAAACCACAAAAGAAAACAAATATATACTGCCTGATAAAAAAAAATGACCAATATTGACTTAATTAATTTGCAAGGATTAATTATTACTTTTTATAGTTCAAACTGTGTCAAATTTTGAGGAACTGCAACAACAAATAACTCTGTTTAGCTGTCATTTCTAACTATTTAATACATGTTTCTGAAACAAAATTAATTCCATTGTTGCTGTACAGACTGACTTTGACGCACAAATGGCATGTACAAACACCTGCCCTATGCTGAAGTATATCCTTGGACGATGATGACCTTAGCTTTACTGGTCTCTTCTGAATGGGTAGCAATCCCGTTGACATTGCTGGCAGTTCCACATGTGCAGGTGGATGGACTTGTTGGGCTGAGGACTACTGTGAGATGTAGGAGACCTGCTGCAGGTTTCCTTTGATTCTGTGTGGGTCGTTTAGCTGTTGAGCCTTCACTGATTCTGTGTCAGTGTGGATTATGTCACTGATTTAAGCAGACTGATGGTTTTCCATGTGTGTGTCTATGTTCTACCTGAGCAGACTGGACTACTGAGAAACCCAACACTGGTTTGAACCCTCATACATTTCTGTGAAACCATGTTGTTACCCATTAGATACTTTTTGCTAAGTGTATGTGGGTCATTTAGGCTGTCTAAAACTCCCATCATCTGCTTTTGCTTTGTATGATGCCTGAACTCTCTTAAAAAGCCCTTGGCAGCCGTCTTGTAAGAAGGGCAGATGGGCTAAGAGTTGATGGCCAGATAAGTGCAGCATGGTCACCCTGCCCATAGGATCTGTACATATGTACACTTGGATTCATGTTAAGAGGAATGCTGGTCTGAGTTTTTCTTTCCTCTGTCTTCCCTATATCTTCCTCATGAATATGACTGAATTTGAAAGTTATACCAAAGTGCTGTTTTAAGCTCAAAAATATTGTGTAGGTGTAATCTATATACTTCAATTCCTCATCCCCCAAAAAACAGAGGTAACAGGACATTGCTGCAATTTCATTCTTAATGATGGTACTGCTGCATATTAAAATGAAAGGTTGAAGTACTTGAAAATAGCAGTGACTGAGTTCATAAAAGTGTCATAAATGATTGTATTGTAGTTGTTTCTTGTTTCTATAGCAACATTCAGTCAATAATCTCAAGGCTCTTTACAAGTATTCATGAATTAAAACCAAGGTAAGGGCTTGTTTACAAATAAGGAAATGCAGAGGTTAAACTGGTTGATGAATGTCACCCAACAGATCTGTATCCAAGCCAAGAATAAAAGCTGACTCCGTGGTCTGTGCTTCAGTCACCAGGCTGATGTTCTCTGTCAGAAGGGCTGTGCAAAGCTGAGAGGAAAGCCTTGTACAAAGTCTACAGATTTGTTCATTCAAAAAGGTACATTCCAGCTCAGATTGCCTCACTGAAGTGACCTTATATTTTTATCTCTTTGTCTACGTCAACTTTACCCTTGTGAAAACATCATTATATCCAGTCAAAGCAGGGGTAACAATGATTTTGACAAGAGTTTTGCAAATCTCTGACAAAGCAAAACTGAAGTCTATACTAAAAAAGAATGACAATCTTTGCATGTGTGATTACTGATCCTTAAATTGTAATTAGATAAATGTATCTGGTTGTTTGCCTGGTTAACTTCAGTATTAACTTAAACCAAAGGAAATAAACATTTATGTGAAGAACAACTATGAATTTTCTCTGGAGTTACTACAGAGATATAGAATTATATAATGAAAAAATGAGATTGGTTGACAGGTGGTGAAAACAACAGAAAAGGCCTCTCTCCTGTGTTTCTTTTTAAACCACAGTAAAGGAAAAACTGTAAACTTTTAACCCTTTTTCGATATCCAGCCTCTGCTCCTCCCTCTGTACATTGTGCTTGCCAGCATCAGAGTATTGTAAATGGAGGTATTAGAGGAGAACAAGAGCTGCACTGTTTTAACTCCATCATCCCACTGGATGCTGTTTGTAGAATGAAGAGTAGAAAATGGCAAATATGCTCTTGGAGATGTTCTTTTCTAGTCCAAGATAAATAGTGTAAAATGCTTTCTTGATTCCTGATCTGCTAGGCACATAGACATATGAGCAAAGGCACGCTTCTTCCTTCCAAATACCGTGTCTGACATTTATTATGTGGATGTTGCTCTGCTTGCTATCTGTTTCCATGTGGTCATTTTCATTTTTTGTCTGGATGTCTGTGACTGAGAATTTTGCACACTGGGAGCAACGTTTTCTGCTGTTTTCCCAAGATCATTGGCTAATATTTCTGTATTACTGTTCTTCTGGAGAATGAGTCGGCTGGCTGAATTGTAGCTATTCACTGAGGAAAAGTCTCGTGAGAGCCGAGGATCATGTTTAGCAATGTTTACAAGTCTGATTAGAAAGTTCACAGAAGTGCTTAGGAGAAAGGAGGCTTATTGGACCAGCTTTATTGCTTAAAGGTTGCAAAGTAGTGCTACTTCTCATTTTTTTTCCATTTATTTCTTGACTATTTTACTAACATTTTCTGATCGTTTGTTTGTATTTTGGGGTTTTTTTTTGTAGCAGTCAGACTTATTTTAAAACCACTACATATTACCAGTACTTAGCTTGGACCATGAAGGATCACTTGAATGTACAGTGTCTCTCTTAGATAGGTACTGGGCCAGACTTGACAGCTGATTTAGACTAGCTGTGGGTCCAAATATGCTTATGTTTTACAGATCAGAGAAAATCAAATGGGAGAAATGTAGCAACAGAACCTAGATGAAACTTGGATTCTCTACTTCTTAGTCTCAGGATTAGGCCATTAGTTCTTTTCAAAAACTATATACACATTAATCTCACATAGATCTTTGCAGTGGTGGAAATAAACATTGAAGTAAGATTTTAAGAGAAGGTGGCTGCTTCTGGATATATCAAGTTTTGCTCTGCTTTCCCAGACTGGAGATGAAGAAATCAAATGCAATGAGATCTGTAGGGAAGCTGACATTTTAGATCTTTTGCCTGGTGTTCTGCTGCTTATGAAGGAAGAAAATTCTGTTTGCATCAGCATCAGCATGTTGCAGCTTGGTGGAAGTGGGGCAGTTCAGGAAGTGCTGAGTGGAGGCACTTGGTTCTGTTGAACCCACTGGGACCATGATCCTCAGGAAAATTGGTTTCACTCTCTGGGAAATGCAAGTGCTTCCCAGACTAACCTGAAATTTCTCCTATCATTGGGCAAATCGATGAGGTAAAATGCAGCAAAGAAACTCTTTCTTGCATTTGGAAACAAATGAATCAATGTTTGCCTGAAGCTTCTCTTTCTGAACTCTTGCAGTCACAGAAGATTTTAGACAGGTAAATGCATCCCTATTATTTTTCTTTAGGCTTGATGATCAGCCAAGTCAAGGATTTAAACTTATCTTGCTACTTAGAAAATGCTTTTTTGAAATGCATCCCTAAAGCTAAGTAGCTCTTAAACAGATTGGGGAGGGGGGGTAGCTTACTAATAAATTATATCCTTTATTATTATTCAGATTTACCTTATTCGGGAATGATTCTTGAGATAAACTCTGAATTGTCATAAAAGTTTTAGTGCAAAACTTTTACATCTGTAGAGAGTAGTTGTGAAACTTTATTAGTGATAATAAGGAATGCATTTATCTCTAGTTTATGTAAAGGCTGAGCCTGATCAGTTAGAAGACGAACGTGACAACAATGGTGGTTGTGGAATATACCACAGCTGCCCATTATATCTCATGTTATTGTTTCTATTTGGCAGAGCAGAGAATGCAGTGGACTAAGAGAATCTTGATAAAACCTGAATGTAACAGATTTTCATCTTTCATGCCTGATAATACCTATATAGAAGGTCTTATTTAGATGAACTTAACATGCATGTCTGAAGCAAAATACTGACCAGAAAACGAGGCCCTTAGGAAGAAAATAACTGAAGAAATTCTGCATTCAGGCTGTCATTCACCCAGTTGTAGACACAACTCTTTGGGGATTGTGAACTGGATCAAGGAACCATACAAGGTTAAAGATAATGCAAACAAATGAGTGATAGGAGGAGGTACCAGCTTACTTCTGTGGAAGGGGAGAGGTTTTGCATTTCTTCTCTGAGCTGAGCTGTACTTTGCAATGTCCCTCCCTCTCCTGGACAAGGGCTTCAATATTTGTCAATCCCTCCTGTGAGATTAATTAGATCATTGAATAAAGCAGCAGAAAATGATACAAATCTGCTTTATACCCTGCTGTTTTAGCGCATTAGCTCAAAGGAGGGTCTGGTTAGCACCAGATCTAGTAGAACATAAATGGCAGAAGCATGACCTCTTGTTCATAGTTTCAGGGAGCTATTCATTTAGCTTAGTGCACCTCTGGAAACCCAGTGCAAATAATTGCATATGGGGTAAGAGAGAGCTTCAGTGCTGAACAAAACAAGTGACTGGCAGAGAGGTTAGAGAAGAATTCCATTGCTAAAGTCCCCTGTATTATGAAACTGAGATGTCAGCATGAGATAGAAGGGCAATCATCTTTCTGTGTTGGAGTGTAAAAGGCAGGAGATAAAGGTTTGGAAAAGAGTTAGTGCTTAGAATCTGAAGTTCTGTATTTGGAACTAGCTGTAGGACTTTGAAAGAAATGTAGAGCTGAGTACAAAATAACAAATAGAGATTGTACAGTAACTTGATATTTTTTCCCTTTCAAGAACAAATATAATCAGTGGAAAGATAAAATTTAGATTTGCTTATAGAGTGATTTTTTTATCTTATAATTTTCTAGGAAGTAATTTCTGATTTAAATAACAATCACCAGATAACATCACAGACTGGTGGCCAGGCAACTCTTCCCAAATTTCAATAATTTGCACTCCTCATGTGGTTCTTGTCTTTCTAGCTCTGATGATCTCTCTTCACCCCTAGGGACGATCACCAGTGGACCAGCTGCATGATTTAAATTTGTATCACTTCAGCAAACTTAATTTCTTTACTATTACAGTGATGTGTGTTTCATTAGGGGAAGCAAACTGCCCAGAGTATGCTGAACTGAATTATGAGTGTATGGATGTAACTGGGACATTTTCAGTCCTGGAAACACAGCAGATGATTGTCTTTAAGATGTAAATATTAAACTCTGAGGTTAACAAACTGCAGTTTAAGTTAACAACTAAAATGCCATGGTTAGCTTATGTGTACTCACACTGCTCAAAGCGAACAAGTAACTTCAATATGGTTCTCGAGGACAGAATCTGAATAAGCTCACAACCACTTCTGATGTTACCACAGTCCATTTATGATCAGTATTTGTATTGGTGATTTCAGGAAGAAGCTAAAGACTGGGCATGTCTGCTGAAGACATTAAACTTGTTTTGTATATAGCGGATGTCATTCCTCAGTTAGCTGTCTTTACTGTAATTGAAATTTCTGATTATTTGCGATGCATAAAGACAAACACTCAAATGTGACCATCCACAATTTGTATAAAAGTGCATTGATACAGAAATTCATCATGGGGCCATGATTTGACAAGACAGGAATGTTGATGGACACACAGCTTTGTGAGACTGCCCACTCTTCCTGGTGCTGCTAAAAACCCTGACAGAGCAAAGGCATTACTCTTAATGCCAATCAGCTCTTTAATCTGCTGCTCAGGGTAACCCCACAAAGTTTCACTGGCACAACAAAAGAGGGGCAGGAGGGAACAATCACGTTTGCTCAGTTGTGCAACTGAAGCTTTTTTGTCATTACCCTACATGTAAAGAACTAGAAAAGTAACTACCTACCTTAAGCTCTCATTTAAATGGGGAACCACTTGTTCCTGTTCTTGTGCTGCCTTTCATTCTTTTGTTCAGTTATGCTGTAATGTGAGGCTTATAGTAAATTTATCAGGGAAATGATTCAGATTGAAAAACCATTCCCATTACTTATTTTAAATTCTGACAGTTCAAATGATGTTGTAGTAAATGAAAATCCTACATAGGTAGTTGCACAGCACAAATAAGAAGAAAACAATTTGGCCAGGGATAAAGGACATCAGAAAGCTCTTTTAATGCTTTTGTTGTGAGTGAAAATGTGAACAGAACTACCCCTTAAATGAAAGGTGCAGGTTACAACTGACTCAGTTTATTAAAACAGTTCACTTTTGTGGGAAAGGCAATCTTACATTTTCTGTCTTCCTATCTGAGGCAGGTTTGAATCATTCACTGTGCTTAAGTTTAACCCTTAGCTAGCAGCTAAACAGTGCGCAGCTGCTCTGTAACTGTACCCTCCTGGTAGGTTGAGGAGAATTGGAAAAAGAGGCGAAAACTTGTGGGTTGAAATAAAAACAGTTTTAATAAAACAGTTTTAAAAAGAGAATAATGATAGTAAGAATGGGACATATGAAATGATACTCAGCACATCCTAAGTAGTGACTGCGGAATGCACACTCCAAGCAGCGAATGCCAAATAGCGAATAGAGCAAGTGCTGTGTTTCCAGTGAGCATGGAGATCACAGCAGGCACAGAGATCATCAAATGTGGAGCACTGAAAGTAGAATACCAAGAGCAGGAGGACCGTGAGCAGAGCCAGCAAACTTCCTGCTTTATACTGAGCATCATATTTATGGTATGGAATAGTGTCTCTGGCCAATTTGAATCAACTGTCTTAACTATGTCCCCTCCCAGCTTCTTGTGCACACCTGTATCTGCAAAACACGGGAAGCGGAAAAATCCTTCATTTCCTAGCAACAGCTACAAACATTAATGTATTTTCCACATTCTTCTCATACTAAATCTAGAAAACAGCAACTGATGGAAAGAAAATCATCTCCATCCCAGCTGAGTATAAGCAATACCTAGCAACTACTAAAACCGACGTGTTATCAGTATTCTTCTCACACTAAATCCAAACCACAGCACTGTACTAGGAAGAAAATTAGCTCTGTCCCAACTGAAACCAGGGCATACTAATATTTGTGAAGAGGCTTGTACCAGTTTGCCTGTGAAAGTTTGAATTTGGTGTTCTAGTCATACTGATTGTTCAAGATCTTTTCTTCTTGCTTAGCTGCAAGTATTGATCAACTTGCTCCTTATTACACTTTTATAGCCCTGAGGAGAATACTGCTTTATGACTACCTTGTTCTCTTTTCTTTTGAATTGATAGGACTCTGATAGGGTGTGCAATGTTTATTAGGCACAGGAAGAAGCAGTGGAATTGATTTGGTTTTAGCAGTTACCTAAGATCTCAATACAAGACAAAGTCAGTGTGACAGATCCTTGGAAAGATTCCTGGTGAAAACTGTCCTGGAGAGAGCACATTCAGTGAACAAAATAAGCCAGGGCAAGGCTTGTCAGTTACTGCAAACTGAGAAGAGGCAGCCTGGAAAAACAAATTGAACTTTGCTGTAGGAAGGAAATCATGCCAGTGCGTTCTGTGAGAGCCTGAGCACATGACAAGGGTGAGGACATCCTCAGAGATGCCCTCTTCAGTGAGACTTGAATGGGTCACAGAGGACAGAAGAACTATAAAAGCCATGATTAATACATGGTGTCTGTAACGTGTCTCACAGCAATAGAACATTCAAATCCTTTGCAGTGCTCTCATTGTTAATTATAGGTCCCTTTAATCATTAACATCGGATGGATCACAGAGTCCACATCTCCTTGCAATTTCAAGATATATTCTTTACCTCAGGTTTTTTTTTCCATCTAGTCTAGACATAAAACTCACAGTTACAATAACAGCTCGTACCAACATCAATACCAATGACTGAGCTTCCTGTAGTCTGATAGGAAAAAAACCACACCGTTTATTGAGAGGATTTGAAACTTCCCAGTACTGCCTATGGATGTGTAGCCTCCCCATTTTCTGCCTAGTTATTACTCGGATCTTGTACTTTCGTATAATTATTTAAATTCAAATCCATAGTGCAGCTAAAGAAACAGCCCAGATGAATTCTTTCTCACAAAGCAGGGAAAAATGCAGCCTCAAGTTGAAAGTTATGATAATTTGTTCTTAAAACTCACTGTTGTTTGTTAGGCACTGAAGAAGCTTTACTTCTAGTTCATAATACAATGGGTTAACTTTAGCGAGGAACAAGAGCAACACTGAAGTAAGACTGACAGTACTTTTCCATAACCTGAGCATATGAGCAGCATGTTTGCATGGAATAGCACCACTGCACTGAAAAGCTCAGGGTTGTAGACATGCTGCAAAGCAATCTATACTCATTGACTACAAAGCTGGAGGGTTTCCCCCTAAACTTTTTTTTCTCAAAGAACAAGACAAACATTTTCAAGTTTACTGGTGCTCCTGCACTCTTTCATGCCATCATTTAATGGATTTCTATGCTTGTATCATACTTCTATTTAGGCAAAGAAGCTCTATGAAACTTGATTACTAAAACTATGCTAAAAATTTCACTGAATAATCCCTAACTCATTATCAGCTTTTAATAAAAACATATACATAACATTTCCTAGTGGTATATGTATGCTTTGCAAATACTTCCATTGGGATGGATGTGAAGAAATAATACAGATATGGTAGTTTTTTTCCTGCTATGTCAGATATTATTATATATGTTTGAGTGAAAATGTGGGCATCTTTTCTTATTCTTCTGGGTGCTAAAGAAGACTGTGATGATCTGGAATCCTCAGTGTTAGAAAGATAAAGACCTATTTGAATGGGTCCAGAGGAGGGCTACCGAGGTGATCAGAGGACTGGAGAACCACCCATACAAGGACAGGTTGAGAGAGTTGGCTTTGTTCAGCCTGGAGAAAAGAAGGCTCCCAAGAGATCTTACTCACCTTCCAGTAGCTGAAGTGGGCCTACAAGAAAGCTGGGGGGAAGGGGCTGTTTACAAAGGCTTGTAGAGGCAATGGGTATAAACTGGAGTGGGGCAGATTTAAACTAGACATAAAGAATTTCTTCACTCTGAGAGCGGTGAGGCACTGAAACAGGTTGCCCAAGGTTGTTGTGGATGCCTCGTCTCTGGAGATGTTCAAGGCAAGGTTGTATGGGGCCTTGTGCAGCCTGATCTAGTGTGAGGTGTCCCTGCCCATGGCAAGAGGGTTGGAACTTGATGGTCTTTAAGGTCCCTTCCAACCCAAACTATTCTATGATTCTATGATTCTATGATTCCACAATCTAGTGTATGATGATTTACAGGCTGATATCATTACATTAGGGATGTGGAAAGATGAGACAGCATGGCTGTAATTTTTACCCAACTCTGAAAATTCTAAGTGTTTGAAAAGTACACATTAATTTGAAATGTTCTGACTTCTGAAGGGATGTGGGGTTTTTAAAATAAAAAGTATATTGTAAAGTAGTAATATATTTTATCTACTTTTGTTATTTCTTTGTTTTGGTGGAGAGGTGGGAGGTTCACAAGAAAGAAGTTTAGCTACAGAGGTATTTGGGGTTTATGTTTTGTTAACATTTGCAAGGGTTTTATTTTGCATAGACTGAGTACAACTTCATATTGAAAATACATCATTATTTTTCCAGCTGCTCTATGTGTTAACAAACTAAGACATTTCTTTGACCACCATATCACTTGGATATTATGTGCCTTAACTGAAATATAGTATCTAATGGATTTGAAAAATTATAACTCTTGAAGATATTTAAATATGGAACCTCTTCAGGTATTTAGCTGTCAGACTGTCCATTGGTATATTGGAAAGTCAACAATGGCCACCCCAGGACTCTACTAAAATAATCAAAATCTCCTCTTTAGACATACTTAGTCACACAAACAAATGGATTATGTATCTTGCAAAGTATGTCATTAGTGTTTATTCTTAACATGGTTCTTAGATATCAAAGCCACTGAACACATTGTCTGTTACGTGTAAACATTCAGGAAATTAGCACTGCAAGCAAGCACAAGCAATGTTCTTAAGAAGGACTATTCAATTATTTCCACAGCATTCCATGAAAGCCTACCTGAATTAGCCTAGCAAACTAAAATAGTATATCTTTTCCTGTTACAAGAGATCCTCTATGTATTTGAAAGATCAGCTCACATGAATTTGGCAGCCTGAGCTGGAACCCACGTGTCATCATGCCAGTGAGCCAGCAATGTTCTGGAATCTTGCTGAAGACATCCATACTTTATTTTATTTACTTTTATTTTTCCTGAGAGTCCACACTGAAATTACTATCCTTAAGTAAAGGACACATCTGAGTGACAGTGGTCCTGCCACTTTTAGCCTATGGGCTGGTATCTGGCCAGGTGTTTGGTTCTTGTAAGCAGTCATAAACAGGACACCAGGCACAAGCTTCTGCAGGTCTGTTGAAAGGTGGTAGTCACCTATGTGCCCATTTTGTATCAACAAACACAAAGTATGTGACTAATTTAAGCAGGCAGAAAATCATGTTTTACTAAGGGCTAAGAGTATATTGGTTTTGTGGCTTAGCTGATAAACTCGTTAAAGTTGACTGATGTGTTTGGGCTTTAACTAACTTTTTTTTCCAGTTATACTGGATTGCTTATCACAAGATCACAATTTGAAAGAAAATCTCCCTAACCCAGTTGCTGCAAGGCACAAAGTAACTCCCATTACTTCTCAGCCTCGCCTAATTCAGCATTAGTAACAATCTTCCCACAAAACCCATGTATCACTAGTGGAACCAAGCTGTGTCACAACAACAAAGGCAAAACTAATACACACATTTCTACAACCACAGTAAACACTCCCTTCTTTGAACAGAAGCATGACTTGCCTTTCATCTATCTCCACTCTGTAATATCATCACTCCTCTGGCTGTATTTCCTGTCTGATCTGCTTGTTTCCATTATTCTTCTCTCTGATAATATCAAATAGGTTAATGTAACTGAGAGCAATTCAGAGAGAACTGTCACCAAAATGTAGCTGGCTTAAGTTTACTGCTACTGTTTTGGATCAGTAGAAAGATCTGTATCCCTGAAATCTTATCTGCTTTTATTGAGAACAGCAGTTACTCTAATGAAAGATCTTGCCTGTCCTCACTACTTTTCCTTCCAGCAGAGATGACATCTTCCTTACTTTACTTGCTTAGGATTAAGGAAAATAGTAACAGAATTGTTTTTAGCCTACATCAGTTGTGTGATCCAATTTACTGATCTGTGCTACAGTTGTGTCTGTACAACTGATGGGACATGAACTGCAGTGCAAGAACGGCATTTGTTGGCTGGGAGAAGAGTTGGGAAATTCTTAAGGTATCTGCTCCATCTCATGTAGTTATACCTCTCAGTGATGACTGGGGAGCTTTGTTGCACACCTAACTCCTTTAAATACAAATGCTCTGAATTTACAGTCAGGTTATGTATGTTTGCAAATGCCAGTACCCCAATTAATTTGCCTAAAGAGACATGAAAATAAAGAAAATTGAAATGATTTAGTGAGCAGTATCATAACACTGCAGAGTTTTGAATGCTTCTAAGAAAGAATTGCTGTGTTCTGTGTGGTAGTGCGAACTTCAAACTGACGACTCCATTTTGTAAACAGCAAAACTGTCACAAAACTAGTAGTTTTAGAAGGAGCGGAACTAACAGTTTTCGGGTCATGTGTTCAAAGATTTTTCCATCAGAAAAAGAAAAAAACATGGAAAGCGAGCATATTTCATTCTGTAACTTTGTAAGTTCAAAATTCGGTTTTGGGTACGGCATTATGATTTGGAAATGGTCGTCTTTTTTATGATTTTTAATAACAAGTCTGTCAGCCTAGAGACAAAATGAAATATTGACTTTTAGACTGCATAAAATGTTCTGGGTGAACTTGAAAAGAATTTTTTGTGTATTTAGAGTTACCCACAACTTGACTAATTCTATTATATACATACACAGAGCCCTGTTTGACATTCATAACCACCTTGAGCAGGAAAGGTGTTGCAGAAGCAGCCAGAAGTTGGCCTTCTTTTGTTTAAACAACAAATGACAATTTTACTTTTGATCTAAACAGTAGATTTCTTGTGATAGGGATATATGTGTTCTTTTTATTCCTTAGACTAGATCTTTGGGAAATCTATACTCTGTAGGACTTTTTGAATAGGACAGTGACAAAACTGAAGGCTGCTATTAGTTGATAACAAGCAGAGTCAGTTGTTCTAATGTATTTATTGAATTTTTTTAATATTCCACTAGCTTCATCTCTGTGGCTTACATGTAAGATGAGTAGATAGTTTAGTCTTTCCGGTTGCACTATTTGCACAACATTCATGGAGCTGTGTTTTTTTTTTAAATTATACAAACATAATTTCATACTGAAACAGTAGCTTTTCTAATTGATTTCACACCATTGTGTCTGTTGAGATCAACCCTTTTAATAGCGGCTTTCTGTGCCATCAGTATGAACAAGAATGAAAGGAGTATTACAATCCACATTGTGGAGTATTGAAACCTAGGCTGACTGTAACTTCTTGAAGTCACCCAGAACTGAACCTTCTTCCTACTGGCATTGGCCTACACCTTTACATAAACAAGATGCAGAAAATCTTTCAATGTCTTTCAATGGCTGAAGAATCAGCCATGGAAATGTGTTTATACAGAACAGAATGAGCTCTGAAGAAAAGTGGAAAAATGGTTTTGTTCATAGCATTTCAAACTCTGGTTTATAAACATTTGTATTTGATTAACTTCACCCTCAATTATAGCTCTGACTAAGCTTGCAATCCATAATTCTGAGACCACAAAGAAGAATTTAAGCAAAAATACAGAATGTCAGAGTTGACATTCTGGAATCGTGTAAAGGAAAGGATAAACAAATAAAACCAGCCCCCACGTTTTGTGAAGGAATGTTCTGTGCACTGAAAATACTCTTATCAAGTACAGTCATGGGAGTCGCATGCAATGGCAAGGAAGAAGAAGCAGTACGAAATGCTGTAGGTACTTTTTGTTTTTAAAAATATCATATAATCTTTGTGCATGAATAAAAGAATGATGAGAATACCTCTTGAAGGAAATGTAAATGTCACATTTGAAGGGAAAAGTTAATAAAAATCATCAGTCAAGCATTGATACGTAATACAATTTAACCCAAGGGCTGCTAGAGCTCTGTTAAGTTAGACGCAGTAGTCTCCCAAGGCTCTCTGCATGCACAGTTAATTCCACAATCAATGCCTTCTTCCAAAATGTTATTAAATATGGCTAAGTTAAGACACTACTCTAAATTGCCACCCAAAGAGTTCTTTTTCATCAACCAGATACCTGAATATCACTACCAGATAGTGTAAAGAATAGATCTGCCTCTCTGCTTTCTCCTTTCTAAACCAGGAATTATAATTCTGGTGAAGAGTTTTGAGAATTAAGGACACAGTACTAAATGATGTCTAGGTGTTGCTTTTATTAAAGTTGCCCATACGCCAGCTTAACTCTAAATTATGTTAAGAGTATACACTAGAATACAAAAAAATTACTGGAAAAATTCTCAGAAAGAATTAGGGACTTAAATCCCATTTCCAAAATCAAGTTGAAAGGAGGATTTATTTAATGAAGTGTTTATATCTAGAAAGGAGCTACTTCTGAATTCAGAGGAGTGGGTACTTTGTAGAGTGTTTGTTTCATCCGAAAGGTGAAATCCAAACCAGGTCAAGTGTGTCTGCTTTCCAGCTCAGGTCTTTTCTTCAGATGTTTTATCCAGCATGATGAATTGTACTCATGGCCTTGTAGGGTTTTATTAAGAAAGTCTAAGTTCTACCTGCAGCAGTCAATCGGTTATTTCTTTTGGCTCTTCTCCAAAGCCTAGATTTGTCAAGAAGGAAATTTTAGACAAAGGAGGTAGGGAATGTTTAAATAATCTGACCTATAGCCTAAGGCCTAAGTCTCCTTGAAAGTCCAAAGGATTAGGGTCATAATTGCTAAGTCACTCTGGCACTTTCAGAATGTTTTTTTGTTTCTGTGCTGTTGGAGAGGACACTGCTTTACATAATAAAGCAGCACTTCAGTTTTGTGAAATACAAGTCTTCATCACACTGACAGTAGGCATTGCTGAATTTCTGTCATATGATTCTGGAGCATATTTTCACATCTGTGGATGAACCCTTAAGGGGGGAAACAAAAGGACAATAAGTAACAGGAATTAAATTCTCTCTGCAGGATTCACATTCTTCTTTTTTTTTTCTTCAGATGTAAAAGGTCAGCGAACTAAAAGTCTTTTTTTTGGTGATGGAGCTAGGAAGTCCAGAAGAATTTCTGCAAATAGAAAATGCAAATGAAATTGTAAATATAAATCAAAAGAACATCCTCTTCATGTTTATCTAGCAGATGAAACTAGAAATTCACAAACCTTTATGCACAGTTGAAAGTGGATTTAAGACAACCTGTTGTCTGCCTATCTGAACAGCTGTTTGTAGGAAAATTTTCCACATAGGTCACTGCGGAAAAAAAGTAAGGTGTTGACAGCCTGATGGATGAGTTTGGCTGGCATGGTGCCCATCCAGTTGTACAGCCACCACTCTCATGTACAGTATCACACACATTTGGATTGCCTCTAATATAGTAGCACATCTTCTAAAGTTAAAAACTGAAAACAGATGATCACCTGAGTTTCTAAAGAGCAAGCCACACTTCTCCTACATGCTCTACCAATAAAAAGAGTAGTGAAATTTCAAATTAAACTTAGGAAAAACCATTATTTGAAATGTTGCAGCTGTTAATACGTGGAAGGGATCAGGCTGCTGTATGCACAGAGCTAAAAGATAAGAAAAGGTCTCATTGCTGTGTGGAACTGCTCCTTGTTTTCTATCCAGGAGCAGTGTTTCTTGTCTTCCAGAGTATTGATTGCCCTTCTGTAAGCAAAATTTTGCTAAATAGTCAGTCAGATATGGACATGCACACAGAGTCTCATAATTTTCAATTAACTGGCACTGAATGTGACTAAAATCCCAGAAATCTCATACTTTTGCTTTGTGCATGGAACTTAGTGTTGTTGCAATGCAAATGAAAAAAATCTTCAAGCCACACTTTTTATGAAATAAAAACATACTTTTCTTTAGTGTTTACTCCCCAAAAGAGAAATACCTGTCTGTTTTGGCTAAACATTTCCTTGATGTTTCCTTTCAAAAGAGAAACAGATTACCACCTGATTTGATCTATTGACCTGTCCTGGTCCATTAGGGTATGAAACTGAAAATATGGTTTGTTTGTTTTTTCTTTTTTAAAGTCCTGCTACTAGGTGGCTCAGTAGCCACATACAAGTCATCTAACTTCCACGAGGGACTGTGCATACTATGGCAGGTATGTGCAACTTGCTGGTTCAACCTTGGGCTAGAAGTGAATTTGGGAAAGCTTTGTTCAGTGCTTGTCTGTCAGTGACTTATGGAAAAAATGTGAGTGAGTTCCTTGACTTCTCTATTATTCTGTTGCCATATTTGTAAAGATGCTGTTATATTTAGTATTTATCTGCTGTTGTAAACAATGGTGAAGCACCTGCAAGGTGAATATGCTACCGTACATTGTGCTCTCCTACTATGAGCTTAACAGCTAAAATGTTGCTGTTGTCACCAGCCTGGCAAATACAAAAGCAGTACAAGATATTTGTTCTCTCCTCTTTACCATACAGGATAGGAGTTCTTGTTATCCTATATAGCCAACAGGCTGCCCAGGTTGGTGGTTGAGTCACCTTCTGGAGATGTTTAAGGCATGGGTGGATGAGGTGCTGAGGGTCATGGTTTAGTGTTTGATAGGAATGGTTGGACTCAATGATCCGATGGGTCTCTTCCAACCTGGTGATTCTATGATTCTATTTTTTTCACTAATATATTATTTTATATATATATTTAAAATTAGTATATATTAATCAAGCCTTTGATATCTCTCTGATGGGCAGTATTAACCTTAAAGAAGGAAAATGGATTTCACCCGTACTTTTTGTTGCAAGTTCTACTCCACAGCAAAGGTGACTGAGGATGTCTGACTGCCCTCATTCCCTGGCTGGGGGATCCTGCAGTGATATGTACAGGGTGAAAGGGTTTTGTAGATCCTCTAACATTTTTTGCCCAAGGCCCTGCTAGGAGGTTTTTGTACCTCCAGACAAAGATACTGTTTGCTGTGTTACACTGGAGAAGGTGAAGTAATTGGATACCTGCTTAATCTCTGTAGACACTGAAACACGTGGAAAAAACTGACTGTACCAATTGCAAAAAACAATGACATAGAAAGAACCTCTTCCAGAAAACTGGAGAAGAGCTTCCCAAACACTGATTTTAAATTACAAACCCTTCCTTCTGCAATATACTGTGGTTCAGTGCAGGCCCCAGAACCAAAGCACTGGGATTCCTAAAGCTTATGCTGATTGAAATCTAGAATAATTTAAATACCAATAAGTCACCCTTGAGTCATCCATGCCCCGCCAGATTTTTTTACTGGTTTGTGAAACTGTTCAAATTAAACTGATGCCATGTTCTGTGTATAGAGAAATCCTGAGGTTCAAGCAAAAGCTGTTAAGTCTCACGTGCAGTTGAGCTGAAACAAAATGTTGTCTCTGAGTCAACAGGGAACATTATGGGTTTTGATCAAATGAAGGATGTTGTCACAATTGCCTTGTTAATGTGTGTCACTAAGTATCACCTCTGCCTGCAAAAGCTGATCGAACACGAATTAAGAGTGGCTCAGCAGGGCAACTGGTGCTTTTGCTGTCTGCTAATTGGCCATAAGGAGACTCTTTCAGGCTCCTCACCTGCCTCCCTGCTTGATATAAACACGTGCACCCACAGTGGCATAGTTTTAAATTGTTTCCAAATCTATGTTATGTTCCTTGATGATTCTGACTGCAGAGAGTAGGTTTAATTTTCCCTGTTGCACTGAATGACCACCTCAGCAAGGGTGCTGATTAAGGCCACTGACTGATAAATTTTTCTGAAGATGGGGCAAAATCCTAAATCATGTGGGTAAATTTAAATGGGCTCCCAGACAGCAACCTTGGTAACAGATCAGACATATAGAGCTAAAATGCAGTGGATATTGTATTAATTCTTCTTTATAAAAATCTTCCTTTTATTGAAGGAGGAAAAAAGTGCTATACTTAATTACCTCTATAGCTACATGCATAAGATGTACATGACATTCAAAAAAGAAGAGACAGCTTAGAGACTGCTGTTACTGAATATCTACAGTAATACTGTAACCTAACTTATGTTGACTTTGCTTTTGGATTTATTTGGAGAAAAAAACAACTATAACAAAAGTTTTGGTGTATGATATAAACCAGGAATATGGTATAAACTTGACAAAGGAGTGAAGAAGTGGGTGATGGTCCATAAACACGATATGTCCTGTAGTAGAGGTCACCTATTTTATGCATACTGAGTAATACTGACCAATCCTAAAATATGAGGAAACATTCAATTTAGATGATTTACCCCATAAGATGTCGTCACCTGTTAGGTCAGATCCTTTCGATAAAGTTACAAGAACAGATCTATTTTTACCCAGCTCTCTTCAAATATCATTCACTAACTCTGCGTGCGCTTTGGTCCAAAGCCTGAATGAACAGGTGTAAGAACATTATCTGACCAAATATGAACTCATGTATTTTATATATTGTACATGATCACACTTTTATTTATAAAACAAGTTCACTCTCCCTGGCATGTTACTTGTACTGTTTCCATTTTATGTGTTGAAATCTGAAATGAAAGAAAGCAGCACTAGTATCGTCTAAATTTTCATGATGAAGGAGCAAAAGTAAAAATTAAATGAAATATGAAATTTTTTTCCTCTTGGACAATTTAGTGAAGGCACATAAAGTTTAATTTAGTTTTCTATTACTTCAGGAGTAAATCAAAACAATTATTCATAGCTTTTTCTCTATGTTTCACATTGTGGGTCTTTTTGACTAAAATTTTTACCTACCAAAAATAGAGAGAGCTGTAAGAAAACTTTTGCATTCTCTGTAATGCACTTTTTCAAAAGAATACAGAATACAAGCAGAATATTCATGCATTTAAGGACACTGGGAGGTAGAGGGGTTATGTGTTTACTTGCTTTTCAACAAAGTTTTTGGAACAAAACACTTAAACATGTCTCTGTAGTCTGAAAGGATCTTTGATCTTAGTGTATGTTTTTTTTGCTTAATGAAACCTGAGATTTTCACATACATGTCTGCACACATACCTCTCTTTTCTTGCATGACTCAGGGTTCCTAAAGATACTAACAATTGATTGAAGGTTTCTGGTAGGATACAAAGAAATTAGACAAAATGCAAACCCAAGATATGGACTAATACATTGAAAATGTCAGGTCATGTAACTTTTAGACATCATAAGGTAAAAATCTGTCTTTAAATATATACTTTTTAACATGTTTTTTACAAGGATTTGACATCAGAGTGGCAGTATAACATTAGCAAGCAAGCTCTGCTGCTTGTTTGCTAGTGGCTCATCGCTACCATGTGCATAAGGGTGGAATTTTTAGCTAAGTCAGTATGTTAAAAGCAGAAACTGATCGCGCTTTTTGTTTAACCAGGGCCAACGTTTCTCACTGAGGCAAAGTTAAAATTAAAAAGCTAGTGGATATTTGTTCAGGCCAATAATCTAAACAAAAGCACATGTGTATAAGGAAGATTTCAGGAGAGGCAGAGAGCACTGTGCATTTTTGAGGCTGCACAGCATGTTGTGGTTTTACTCGGTATCATATTCAGTTGCTCATAACTTTGAGAAGCTTCAACAGTTTTGACTGCACTTTTCCATGGCTGATGTCTGCTTGGGGTGGAAAACTGTGACAAATATTGTAGCAGCCAAGTGATTGAGCCATTTCTAAAAGGAGAGTTAAGGGAAGAGTGTGTTGCTTTATTCTTTTAAAAATACTCCTGAAATCTTGTCTCACTCAACTACAGTGTTGTAGTTTGATCTAGAAGCTTGGGGGAATGGAGAAAGGAGTGGGAGGCAGCTGGGTGAGGAGCCAGAGGGAGGTGCAGAGATGGTGCATGAAGGAGTGGATGAGGAGGGTTGCTGGAACTGGAAAGCAAAACAACAACTGAGAAGGTTATAAGCTGTGACTTAGATGGGAAAAAAAGAGGGCACATAGCCTTGGGGATGTAGAGGAGAGTTCACATTTCAAGTTCAGGGAGGGAGACTGCTTGGGAGACAGGCAGGACAGGCAGATTGCCCAGGGTCATTGAGGACCAGGCAGGAATAAGGTGGCTGGTACACGTGTGAGCAAGAAAATGGAAGGATGTGTCAACCTGGGAGTTTTTGGGAGACTCTTGTTCAAGCAGTGACCCTGGAGGGCAGGAAAAGGGAGAGAGCTGGTACTGGGTTAGCCAGGACAGTGGGACTGATGTAAGAGGCTTGCTGCAGAAGGAGAGGACAGCTGCATTGCAAAAGGCAAGGGCCTCTGACCAGGAACTGCTATCGCAGAAGCCCTTATGCATGGATAGGGACACATAGGAAGACTCGGGCATTGTGAATGTAATCTGAAAAGAGCAGGCGGGAATTTTATGTGTCAGAACACATTCTTCTACTTTGACGGAAAACACTATCACTCAATTACGTTTCCCATCAGCCAATAATAGTAGTAAACACTACTTGACAAAGTAAATGACTTGCAACCTCTTCTGCTGGTTCACTGGCAGGAAAGCAGCTTGTTTGGCTCAAGAGACCTGTGTTTTGGGTCCAGAATTCTTGGCTTGTGGATGCATTTTAAGCACCTGTGACAGGCACACAAGAATTGGTGTAGTGATTTAGTGTGGCATTTCTGTTCTTTTTAGGTTGGGGTTTGAAAGAAGTCTAGGAAATTGTAGGTAAAAATGCTACTTTGAAGGCTGTAGAATAAAATGGCTCAAAGTTAGTAAGTAACTACAAGAGTATGCTCTGAAATCACAGTGATTAATTTCCTAATGCAGTTTTTCTCTTGTGCATCTCTATTCAAGTTATTCCATAATACTCCTGAAACCTGATGGGGCTTTTGTACCTTCTCTTTGTTATCCTCACTAATTTGACTGACTTACCCAGGAGCTGATACTTTAGAGTACTCAGTGATTGGTACTGCAGGTACTCAAAGTAAAGCAGGCATATAAATCACCTGTGAGCTGACTCAAGCTCTGCTGCAAGTTAGAACCCACAATTTCAAGCCACATGGGAAGATGAAGAATATGCAATTGCTAAAAAACACTGCAGAGTGTGATTTAAATGACTTGGCTGGCACTGCAGAACTCGATGGCAAAAAGCCACATTCATTTGCTTTCATCGTGATGCCTTCTGCTTTCTTCAAGTTCACCTTTAATCACTTGCCAATTTTTGCAATAAATGATAAAGAGGGAAAAAAGAACATCCAGAAAGTGTAGCCTCCATCACTATATTGTCTGGATTTCATGCCAGTGGAAAATCTGTGTAGTAAACTGGATAAGGCAAGGCCCCCAAGAGACTGGTTTGTAATAATGTCTTTTAAGACCTTAACTTGGTGTACATAGATAATCCTAAGCACAGCATCATGTCGCAAAATCAGGTGCTTTTGGAGCTTGGCAAATACTTATGAAAACAAGCTTAATGTTTTGGCTTCAAAGTTCAGTGATAAGCATACCATGCCCTATAACCTGTGCAGCAATGCTGCTGGAGGACTGGAGTAAAAAATAACAATACACTCTCTGCTTTTGCTTTGTAAGTGCATTTTAAAATGTAAATATAGTCAGAAAAATGGCTGCACTTGACATCAGAATTTTCTATATTTATAGGTGTTACTTTCATGTCAAATGTGTTCAATTTACCCAGCCTAATGACTACTGTATCAGCTTCTAATCCAGCAAATTCAACATAGGCCAGTCAAAATTAAGCACTATTCTTATAGGACCATTCCAAACTGTGTTTTGTAGAAGTGTGGATGTGCTGGGGAAGGAGGAGTGTTAGCCTGCTTATTTGCTCCCATCTTCCTCCAGGAATCCCGATTGTCCTCACACTATTGTTATCTGTCACTTGTGAACTAATTTGCCACATAAGGCTGTGTTGGTGCATGAATGGGAATGGTAGCTCTGCTCAGCACGTGAAGAAAGCATATTCTTCCTCAGTGCATTCCAGAGTCTCACTCCAGTGGGCAATATATTCCTGCCTGTGGCAAATTATCAGCTCTTGGCTTTGTCCTGTAACTTGAGGCAGTGGGAGGACCAGCCACGTCTCTCAGCCTAGTCTTGTGGATCCAGCTTGGACACTGTCAGGAACTGTAAGACCTGAGGTCAGAAGTGTGGCCTGTTAGCATAGGTGGAAGATTAGAAATATTTTTTCTCCCCTCAAACTGATTAATCTCTGCCATTCCACCAAAAGCAACACTTTGCTAATATCAATTGAGTTAGAAAGTAACCCTGGAACACTCCGAAAGCAGACAAGCAGAGTAATCAGGTATACATGCCATTTTATAGAGTCACTTCAGTGTCTGCTTTAGAAGAGAAACACCCTAGGGAAAGTTATTAAGAAATTGCAGTTATGTAGATAAATGTCATGCTTTAATTCTAAATGCCAAAGTGCCAAACATATCAAAAAAATGTGATAAATTGCTATATTAGAATAGCCAGCACTGTTTCTGCTCTGGACAAGAAAGTACAGAGATTTTTTTCCCCATAATTAATTGGTAAAATTTTGAATTTTTAGAGGAGAAAGGAGGGATTTGAAGACAGAAGGAAATCAGAGATGAATCAGAGACAATCAACTGAGCCACAGGAGTGAGAGGCCCAAAAAGAGGAGGAATGAGTGTGGGGTATAGAAACCACAGGAAAGTGAACAAGGGGAATGCTCTGGGATTTTACTCTTTTCTGATTTATAAACAGTCTACCTTTTTCTCTCCTGGAAGTGTGGACCCCTGGCTGGTGTTTCTGAGACTGTTAGCAATAGCTTTACAGCTACATTTGTCAGACTCTCCAGCAATGTCCATAACCCCCCTGGGATCTGTAGTTCTCTTATTGAAAATTAATGGCATGCATGAAGGGGGTAAGTGTTTAATGTTAACAGCAGCATCTTGCTGTGGGTGGAGGAAGCTAAGCCAGGTATCAAAACAACATTCTGTCCTGAAGGAAAGGAACCGTCCTTCACTTTCACCTTACCTGCCTGCAGGTACTACATTCAGGTGAGTGTTTGGATACATTTTTGGTATACATGAGGCATATAGGTTAATTCATATTCTCATAGCATAGCTTTTGGTCATAACAATAAGAAAACTTGAAGCCAGACCTGCTTCAGTAAATCAATCCCAAATACAGAATTACCTCTGTTATCTTTCACTGAAGTCCCTGGACCGGGAGGGACTTGATAATTTGCCTAGAAGGTGCTTAATTTGTAATTGTTTACCAGCCACTGAATGTTTACCCTTTTTTTTTTTATGCTATCAATGTGTTTTTATGCCAGCTGCCACACTGCATTTATAAAAGACAAACACCTGTATCCATAACAGGGCTGCTTGCTGCTTCATTGCCCCTTCTGTCAGTGATAGGTGATCATTACTGTTCCTGAGTCTTTTCACAATTTAAGGAAGATCTCTCCCTTAAGAAAGACCATGAACAGAGACAATACTTTAGAAAAGCAGGTGAACAAATTAAGAAGTACTCAGTCAAGGGACAATGATCTTTAGCTATTATTACAGTATTTTCTTATTCGTCGCCAATTTTACACAATTGATGTTTTTAAGCAGTTTGTGAGAGTGAACAGAGACTTAGGATGTCCCACAGGCATTATGCCTGACTGTGTGAAGAATGTTCACTATCAGTCAAGTGGTTGAAAATAAAAGAAAGCCTTGTACTGAACCTCATTAATGTGTAGTAAAATGGACTAGCTTGTTATCTTGGAGATACAGACCACTCTACACTATAATAGAGAACATCTGCAAAACAGAGGAGAAAAATTATGTGTTTGTAGGGGCAGCAGTGTATTTGCCACAACCACAATTGCTCCAAGACAGCAATGCCTGTGCTTTCAGCCTGGGCAGTCACATAGGTTATGATAGTTATGTGATAAGGAAAGGCGTGACCCTTCCCTTGTCAGATAAGCAGCCACGTATACGTCATGTTCTCAAAATCTGCCTTCCCTGTTGTCTAGCTGCCACATGTCCAGGTATGTGCAGAGTGAATCATCTCACTGGAGGCTGCGTGTATGTCCTGTTTTGTGGCTAATGAGGTTTGTTCACTCCTGTGATCACTGAACAGTGTCTCTCATGGCCAGAGGTTGCACGTCTATCTTGGCAGACACGGTCCCAACTTGCATCTTTCTTAATGTGGTGGGACCTGCCTCTAGGCTGCAGAAGAGATGAAGAGAAGCCATGGGAGGCCTGTGAAGGCCCTTAGGAGAAGTGCTTGGTGCAGGCTGCTGAAGTAATCACCTGATTTATGACTTGCTGCCTGTCCACATTTCAGGGACGCTCTGGAAAATGGTGTTAAGACTGTGCTGTGGCCTCGATGAACTGCTTGGTGTGCTTTATTCAGCTCATGAGCTCACTACCCCTGCACTAAAAGCACTCTGACTCCCTAGCTAGAATTTCATCCATTAGTGTAATTAAAAAGTGAAAAGATATGAAACAAAGCTAATGAGCCTTCTTTAATAATCTCAGTGCCTATTGCTGAAACAGAAACATAAAACTAATTTCATTTTAGAATAATTACACTTTAATTCATTGAATTTTCAAAAATGACCAGGTTTTGGAAGTATACTAGAGAGTTTAACCAAATTCTGAATTCCAAAGCAGAGGTCTTGACTTGTTATCAAACACATATAGTCTCAACGTTTTTCTCATGTTAGGAGTAGAAACAGTAGTTTGGAAGGAGTAATACATTCAAGTTGTTTTGTAATGACTGGTTATCTCTTCTGTTTTCTGAGGGAGGAAGACAGGCCAGCAAAGGGAAAAATGTTCAGATTTTCCTGAAATTGGGCCTAACCTTGAGCAGGAACACCAAGATAGATATATTAATTTCCTCGTTTACTTTGCTCCTATGTTTTCCCCAGGCTTCTGCTGGTATCCATAAGTAGCTTGCTTTTTACTGATCTAAATCTTAAATTTCACTTTGTGGTTATACAAAAGAAGTTACAAACATATCAAAACCTGAAAAGTATACATGGTTTGTGCTGATGTGGATGTGCTGGACTCTCCTGATTTTATCTGAATCATGTTGGAAAATAATGTATCAGAAACTGGGAGAGACACACTTACTTAGTGCACTTTAACATGAAGCTGCACCAGCAGACAGGTTCAACTGGGAAACTGAATATCACACAGAGCAAGGCGCTGGCTAGGAGGGCAGCAAGGCGCTGCCTGACCTGTAGTCCTGGAAAAGCTTCAGTCTATTACTCCTTCCCCCAAACTCTAGGTCTATTCAGCAGCTGAGGACGGCTCAGCTCTAGGACAATTTCTACTGCCACAGTAAACATAATGCAGGTAAAATGCTTGAAATTGTGGAATTGTGCCCACTTAAATGTGATCAGGAATGGCTGGATGGGTTTGCATGATACAAAAATAGGAAGAAAATATAAAAATATAAAGTTATCTTTTTTATTTTATTAGAAAGCATGCGTCTCTAGACTTCCAGTTCTCCTTGGAAGGTGCTCTGTTTTCAGCTGGGATAGAGTTAATTTTCCTCGTAACAGCTGCTATAGTGCTGGATTGGATTTAGTATGAGAATAATGTCCATAACACAGTGATGCTTTTAGTTGTTGCTAAGCATTGTTTATACTAAGTTAAGGACTTTTCCGCTTCCCATGGGAGATGCACAAGAACCTAGGAGGGAGTATAGCCAGGACAGCTGGTCCAAGCTGGCTAAAGAGATTTTCCATGCCATATAACCTCGCATTCAATATATAAACTGGGGGGTTGACCAGGGCACAGTAATTGCTGCTCAGGGATGGACTGGGCATCAATCACTGGGTAGTAAGCAATTGTGCTGTGCCTCACTTGTTTTACACATTCTACTATTATTAGTAGTATTAGCATTGCTATTCCTCCTCCTGCAACTACTATCATCCTCTCTCCTTTTCCTGTTCTATTAATCCGTCTTTATCTCAACCCATGAGCTCTACTTTTTCCCACTTTTCTCCCCAGCCCCTGGCTTTGAGGGGAAGTGAAGGAGCAGCTACACAGTGCTTGGTTGCTGGCTGGGATTATACTTCATCAGGAAGAAAAACTGAAAGGCCAGGCCAGGTGTCTTTTAGATTGGCTGGTGCTACTGGAATGGGATGCCTTGAGGTGGATGTCTGCCTGCATACTTCTTCCAAAAGAAGCTGATCCTGCTTCTGACTGCATGGTACTGCTTCTTCCCCTAAGTGGACTCTAACGCTCAGCTGCCTCTATGCTAATTCAGCTTTCTGAAGTAGCAGGAAAAAAAAAATCTGCTTTTATAGTTAAATTTTTAGATTAGTTTTCTGCTTCTTTAGTAAGATGACTTGGTTCATTGAAAAGCAGCAAAAAGAAGGAAGACCAGACGGCTGGCTGGAGTGGTATGATTCCCCTGAAAACTGCTATATGCCCTACAGCATTTGAGGCTCTTCCCTTGGTTCTCTGAGGACTCCCCAGGCTAGCATGAATCTTTATAATACTCTGTGTGTGTGTGTGTAGAAAAAGATGTGGGTTGAACAAGACCTGAGTGCAGAGCATGTACAGTTAAGCAGCCAGGAAGGAATGGGAACTTCAGCTGGGGAATAGAAAAGTGAGCTCATGTACCTTTTAATCAGAGCATTAACTTTGATCAGAGCCCAAGCTTTCGTAGACAGACAGAAGTGATATAATATTCCCAGGAGCTGGAAATTACTTCACCTTAAAAATGCCTCTGAGTCTGACTCATAGAGAAAATTACTTCAGGTGAAATATATTTTGAAAACATTAGGGGGAGGATTTGGATTTTATCACTTCTTTTATTTAAAAGCCATAAACTCAATGCTTGTTCCTAGCACTCCAGGAAATCAGTTTACTTCTATAATGTCACAGAAGTGATGTAGGAGATTCCCTCTAGATATCTGTTCAGTAGAAGTAGCATTAGGGATGAAAAATCATTGTCTCCTTTCCTTCAAGGCCCATTTTGAGAACTTGATAGATATTGCTCTGTGGTGGCTTCAAGGTACTGTTGTTGTAAAAGGCAAGGAATCCTTCTATCAGCAGAGCCTTGGGTCTGAGGGCTGACAGAAGAGGCTGGGTGCTCAATGCTCTCCCCTTTCTCAGAAACAGGTACAAGAAGTGGTGTAGAAGCAGAGTGTAATAGCGTGCTTTGGCGGGCAGGTCATATCTTTCAAGGATGCTGCTCCTTAACTCTATGAGCTGATGGCCATCAGTGGCTAATGCTGGACATTAAGTGGCAGAGAAACCTGGTATTCATCTGAACTTTAACACAATACAGGGGTTAATAAGTTCAGTGATTTATTTGTATTTCTGCCTGTTTAAAGTGGAGCGTAAGTAAGGCAAAAAGCTAAGAAGTTTAACTTTATCGTGCATAAAGCCCCTTTTAGCATGAATAATTCAGCTTTTTCTGTAGAAGTGGGAATTAGGGCTGATAAGTGCAGTCAGCTTTGAGGCGATAACCTTGAACAGTGGAGCTTTTCAGAGGGAAGGAATGGAGCTGGCTGTAGCATTGACAAAATAATTTCCACTCCCTAGAAAGAACCACTGACTTTCCTTCTATGTCTTTGGTCCAGGAAGAACCACCCAGAACCATGAGATTAGAAACAGATTGAACCACCGTTATGTTAGAAGCTGGAAATCCTGAGTTTTTTTCAGGGTTTTAGGAATAGGAATCTTACATTTTTCAAGCTCACACACATGCAGGGTTGCAGTGCGATGTACAGCTGATGCACATAAGCCTTTCCGAAATACTACAGACATTAACAACAGCTCTCTGGTAACTGAAAGAGGGTACAACTTTAGCAAGAATGTCAAGCATCTGTAGGAGCAGATAGTTTGAAAACACAACAGCTTTGTCTAGCCAGGTGGCTAAGTTTGCTTGATTGCGTTGACAGGAGAGTAAAGCAATGCAATGCATTGCATAGTTTGTTCCAGTTACCAGATGGGACTGGCTGGTACTGGCTGAACAGACTAAGATGTTATTGCAGCTTTCCTCTCAACAACTTTTGTCTTCAGTCATCCTATTTTTCCTCTCTTTACAAATTGCAAGAACAGCTTCCTTTCTAGTTCTAAATGTGCTCTGAAATACTGCAATCTTGCAGTGCCTAGAAAGCCACTATATTATAGCTCAGACACCAATCTATCAATAAAATCAGAGGAGTGGAGCAGCATGAACATCATATGAAGATGAGTCTTAAAAAAGCTGTTCAGCAGGAAGCGGAACAACGATTGTCAGTCTCAGAGCTCCAAGGGCCATCTAACACAGCAGGGCCTGTAGCAATAGGACAAGGGGTAATGGTTTTAAACAAAAAGCAGAGAAGTTTAGACTAGATATTAGGAAGCAGTTTTTTTTCACTGAGAGTGGTGAAGCACTGGAACATGTCACCCATAGAGGTGATAGATGCCCCATGCCTGTAAACATCCAAGGTCAGGTGGGATAAGACTCTGAGCAACCTAATCTAGTAGAAGAGATCCCTGCTCACTGCATAGAGATTAATGAGACCATTTGCATGGCCCTTTCCAATCCAATAAACTCTATTGTTCTATGAATCTATGCTATGATTCTATGATTCTATGTTTAGAATATGCAGTTCAGTTGCTTTCGGGGTGCAAACCTTTCTTACCATCCTACGTATCAACCAGGTCCTTGTTCATCCTCTTTGCATAATTCTTTAATGAAAATAACAAAACAGGTAGGACCATATTGCTGAGTCTGTGTTCTCAAATCAAGCTGGGAGATGAACTGAAACAGCAATAACTGGGGCATCAAAATAATCTCAGAAGAATGGAGCAGCAAGTGTCAATTAAGATTGTGGTGGAAGTATCCACCCACCACAGATGAACTGGAGGAGAAAGAGAGGAATGACAGAAAAAATGTGAGAAATGCTCATCCAAAGCAGTGGCTGCCAAAGTGAGTCTTAACGTCCAAATTTTTTTGTAGGTGATATGATCCACAGAATAATACTGGTTAAGCATCAGCGGAGAATAAGGTATTAATATTATGACTTCTTTTCAACTTCTGGTAATCTCAGTGTCTCCTCTGTATTGATAGCGTTTGTGTGCATTGTCTAGCAGAGTGCTTAACAGCCAAGATCTTCTTTCACCTACCCCAGATTTTTACTAATAAAAAGTGATGATCCTTTCACGGTGTGCCAACCTTCCTTAGCATTTTGCTGACTGATGCCACTGAACTGTGGGCCTTCTGCAATAATGATTGGATTGGACTTGATTCCTGTTTCTAGCCTATTTTTTTTTTAAATTATTGGTTTTCAAATTAATTGCAGGAAGTGCCTGCAGATTTCTGCATGCTCAGTCTGAGCACTCTGAATATAATGAGCTGAGGCTCAGTGATATCTGAGAAAGGAATCACATCCATTGTTCATCTCTCTTGGGAGAAAGACAAAACAGAGGAATATATGTGTGAGGTGAGAGAGGTAATGAGCGAGAAGGGGGCAAACCAGTGCAATATGTGCTGACTTCAAACTGTTGGAAACATCTTGCTCTGGTGGCGTATTTGATGAAGTCTGTGCTTGCAAATGCTGTAACTACCTGTGCATATCAACTCAGTGTAATCTTTTGTAGGGTTAATAGCAGTAAATGATCAACTTAGATTTTCCAGATTGTCTGGAGATTAAATTTCTTTAAATCCCTTTGGGTGGAGGTAAAGCAAGTGCATAGCTTGGGCTGCATGCTGTGACCTGTAGCAGGATCCTGCTGGAATACACTAGCATGAGTGGCCTTCAGGAAGGAAGGCAGATGTTTATTGATATGAGGGGAGTGCAAAGGAGAGCAGAGGAAAGTTTAAAAATTAACAGAAAAAACTCAGCTTTATAATTCCAAATAAGACCTTTCAGCTGTGCATATCAGTAAGAAAATGAAAAGCAGACCTGCCACAAACCATGTGAGAAGCACATGAGGAGTAGAGACACTGGAGCATCCTAAAGCCCGAGCAAAGCAAGCTTGCATGGCCTAAACTGCAGTACACGTATACTACTAATATCCATGAGGTTAGTGCAGCACAGTTGCGCAGCCCACCAACAATGATGGGTGCTTTGAGGCACCTCTTAGGTAGGCTCAGTGGTGGCCCTGGAAACAGAGTCTGCCAGTCACAGGTGAGACAGCAGTTGGATAGAGACCATCAGATGTTCCTTATTAACTGATGACAGAAGCTGAAGGAGTGGAAAAAAAGGAGGTTATAACTGGCAGAGTAGCAGTAGGAAAAATTTTGCTAAATGGTGAGTAACATTAATATGTGTGAAACTTAAAGAGTACATGCCATAGAGCACGGCACAGCAGGCTGGGTAAAGCTAGCAAGCTCAGTTGATGACAAGGACTCTATCAGTCCCCTTCCTTCTCACACCACTTTGCTTTTGCATCTAGCATCTCCATTTCACTCAGTGCTGCTAAGTTTGTCCTGGTCCATTACTCTGTGCAGTCTGAGTGTTTTGAGCTTGCAGGCTGTGTTTACCATGTGGGATCTGCAGTGCAGAGTTATATACAGAAAGGCAGAGAATTGCTACTGAGCAGAGGACTAGGTCACACTTTCCTTGTCAAAGATGTTTTGGATGTTTTTTTTTTAATGTAGCTGGCAGACACTCCTTACTTGCACTCAGCTCTTTAAGTAAAGCTGGCTTCTTTCCATCTGGCACAGAACTATTATGAACAGAATCCTGAAAGCAAAGTAAATCTGATAAACCATGAAAAGTTGTGTAAATCCCTCTCTTTCTCTGTAGGGAAGTTGAGGCACAGAAAGGCTCGATGCTAAAGGTGAATCATGTAGCAGAACTAAAATTGAAGATGAATTTCTGATTTCACATATTTTGCTTGCCTTTTAGCTTCTACTACTGTTTTTCAATGCTGTTAACACTGCCAAGATGTTTTTGGCTGATTAGAGTTGAGGTATGTGCTTTTTCTGTGGTTACTTCAACCTGATATATTTACCAAAATTCAGTTGCTTAGATTACTTTTATCTTCTTCACAGTTGACGTAAGATTAATATCGTTACTGGTTTATAGGGAGTTTTTGAGCTTGTGCACAGAATTTTACAGGATGCTTTTTAGTCATTTGCAGGCTACAACTTTTTTTTTTCCAATATATGGTAAACTTCTTAAATAAAAAGGTCTTTTGCAGCTAAAAGCATCAGAAAGAATTAGTGTTCTTAGCAGAAAAGAGATGTTTTCCAAAACAATTATATCCCAAGCTAGGAGGAATAAGAGAATCTTATTTAAAATAATTTATCAAGTAGGTCAAACTTAATGGATATATGCACACACAGAGTAGAACCCTAGATAGAAAATGTATTTTGGTTAGCTGAAATGTTGACAAAAAGAATCAGTGTGATTGAAATTTTTTATGCACTGTGCATCACTTATTACAAATAGTTTTAGCAATATTTTTATTTCTGGGATAGAACTTTCATATAGTGCCTGTGGTACTGTTTGCAATCAAGTCCTGCAATTGTGATAACGATCTTGACAATATCTATCAATCTCAGATTACAATATCTGAGAGATATGAAGTTTGCACGTAAATGTCCCGTATTTGATTTCAGTGAGGCTCCAGGACAGTACTTAGGCACATGTATAAATGCTTTAAAATACTAGTTAGACATCACAGTCAATATGGCATTATATATGCTTTTTTTGAATTTTGCTAGTTATCAGGCACTCTGTGCGACACATGCACCCTGTGTGTCCAGTGAGAGACACCATCTAAGAAAAGGAATTTGTCTTCCTTATAGCAATGAAAATAGAATCTGGTAGATATTAAAGAATCTGCCTTCTAGTTCACAGAATTTAGAGAACAAACAATTAGTTTTTTTAACAAAAGATGTTTGTCCTATAACACATTTTTTAGTTCTTCAGGACAGAATTGAAGTGGTTGGTAATACCTATTCAGCAGAAGCTTCTTGTGGATTAATTTCTTCTCAATAAATAGTTTTCTCATTTTTGTAAGTAACTGCATAATTATTATGTACAACACATGGGATCTCAGAGCTGTCTTAATGGGACTAGATCCAAGTTTTCCGGGCATACAATGGTAGTATAATGTCTGAGGTATGGGACCACTGCAATTCACTTTAGAAAGCATGTTTTAAGTGTAGTTAAACCAGCTTGGCTGTATATATGTGTTATAAATAAGAATATGCATAAATAAAATTCTACCGAATAGGGGAGCCATATGTCAAAATTTCATTGACTTTCAGAAAGAAGTTGTGAACATAACTTCCCTTTGTGCATTTTTACAAATTGAAGTGTACAGTTCATGTAGTTTCACTTTCTTTCTTCCTTGCTTGTATGATCTCTTTCTGGTGCTAGTTAGAACTGATGTTCTTCCATGGGCTGGTCCTGCAGGGTTAGGGTCCTGCCATCTGCTTCAAACTGTATTCAAACCACGAGTAACCAGAGATAGGTTCTCTGAAGTTGGTTTCCTGTTATTGTCTCTCTTTTATGAAATTGGCAGCCTCCTAAGACTGTCCAAATAAACAGAATTGAAAAAGTAAAATACTTGTTTTGATGGCTGGGTGTTGGAGACGTGTGGACCAGTACTTGTTTTTCTTTCCCTGGGCACGATGAAACTACATCATAGCCACCTTATTTTACTTGGCTGTGCTCCTTAGTTTCTCTTATGTAGATGCAGAACAATAAAAATGCACTCAAGCCAGATCATATTGGAGAACTTTTCAGTTAAAACATATCGCAATGTGTAGATTTGCACCACACAGTAGAAAATATGAATTACAACTGTTTTAGCTGATTTAAAGTTCTATAGGAAATACTCTCACACTCAGTTTTCATTGAGGTATTCTGGCTTCCTTTTTCTTTCAAGCAGTGTTTTTACTCCAACTGCTTTTGTTAAACTAGTTTTCAGTTCAACATAGAAACAGTTTGATCAGCACATCTGAGGGCAAACAACTGCTGGAGGGACAAGGACATCCTAAATCTGCTTCACTGCTGGATCTGATGTGTTGTAAGACTGAGATCAAGACTACGGTATATGTGTTTATGTGGCTGTGTTAGACTTTCTTATCCTTGTGGTATTTGAAATGTCATTCCTTGTATTTCTTACGTGCCACTGTCAACTGCATCAACTGCTCCTAGCTTCACATTCATGTCCATGCAGTGCTGCTTCCATCATGCCATCACATCTGTTTGGGCACATGCACACTTAATAGGACTGGGCAAGGATCTGTCTGAAAAAAAAAACCCCATTTATTTTGGTGGATTCTTCTACAGAAGGATTAGTTGTCCAATTAATGTCATTGCTTGGTTGCTCAAACATCTTGGCAGAGCAGAGAGGGTGTGAAGATATAGAAGTTTTTCAAACCAGCTGATACTGCTGTTGCCAGGAATGAAACCCACCTCTTATTGCTCTGCTGTGAGCTGCTTTTTTTATACCCTGTGCCTCTGGTGGACCAAAGACACATCTTGCTGTCCTTTTGCCTAGATCACTCAGTCATGCATGTTGACTGAGGGAAAAAAATCCTGGTTTATGTTTTAAAGAATCCTATTATTTCATCTGCTCCCCTGAAGAACCCTGAGCACTTTTCACAGTCCCTTTAAATGAAAGGTGAAGCCACATTCAAGAGATTCAAACCAGCTTCCTGCACTCTCTATTAGCAATGGAATCCAACTATAAGTGATGAAGAAGCATTATTGGCAGAGGAGCAACTGGATGATATTGATGAATCTGCGTGGATGCAGTTTCTGAATTTTGTGATAAGTGGTAATGTGCTGAATGCTCATATCTTTCATTATTCCTTGGTTTCTCTTCCTACTGCTTTGGTTTTTTTCACAATAGACAGAACTGAAGACACTTCAATAGCAGCCTTTTGACACTGGGGTATATTTAAAGGTGTAGGTTTGCCTTCCCTCTGACTTGTAATCATTATTGGAATTGAAGAAGGTGGTACATAGTGGGTATCTTCCAATATCAGAAATATGTTTGATCATTCAGTTCTGTGGAAGGGAGTTTTAAGATGTAATTATGGTTAGAAATAACAGTGATTGAGGGGAAAGAATAAAAGCTACATTTTAATAGCTTGCAATAATTGGACTAGAAAAGATGGTAGATTTTCTCAAATTTGATTTCTTTCATTGTTCACCATACAAATATTTGAATTAATTTAAATATTTTCTTTTTTGTTTTAAGTGAACACTTCTGAAACTAAGATATCCCTTGCACAAATTTCATGTGAAGATCATCTTTGCTCTTGTCATCCTGATCTCTGTGGAAATTTAAACTTCAGATATGACAAGTAAAATAATCATCCTTGAAGTACAGTTTCTTCCAGGACCAAGAGACTATGCCAACACCAGAAAAACATTATATCTTATACATTGTACTTCACATACAAAGACTCCTGGATTTTTTTACTGGAGTGTTTTCATTCACCTTTATTTTTGATTGACTAAGAAAAAATATCTGTGCAGATGACACTGCCCTCTGCCTATTGCTAGTCAATTAAATGAGGCATTTGTGCATAACATTTAAAGAGCTGGTATTAAATGACTTCATAAGGACATGTGCTTAACACTAGATACCTTTGCAATTGCACCCACTACATCTGTTTATACTGTTACTGCATGAATGTGAGTCTTGTATTCTTGGAAGAGTTTAGAATTTGCAGTATGAGGGTCCTGTGCTCTTAAATTCTCAACACAATCCATCAGCTTCTCAGAAATAAGCTGATGAGCTGAAAAGAGAGAGGAGTGGCTCATGCACAAGCTGGCAGATGTAATTTTGCTTCTGTTAAACCTGAAATGACACCTTATGTTTGTAACTGATGCTTTTTAAGAAATAGTTGGACTTCAGTTTCTTCTTCCCTTTTTAATTACCTGAGCTATTGTGGGTCTATGTAGAAACCTGTGTTAGCTCACAGTTTTAAGAAAATTGGTGACTCCTCAAGATTGTCCACTCTTGATGATGAACACGAAACAATACTTGTGTTCTTTATATCATGGCAATAGGTTCCTTCATGTTCTGTGTGTGGTTTCCTATAATCCCAGGTTTTCTTTTTCAGAATTTTAACCACTATGTATTTGTGCAATTAATCCTTCCTGAGTGTGGTACTTTGAACTTACCATTTCTGAAGGGCGTATTACCTGTCCTGCATTTTAAAAAGCCATTTTGAGGTCTGTTTGTTTCCACTGTGGTTCTTGCAGCACTTTGCAGCTTGTTATAATTTGAAAAGTGTCTTTCCTACCTTAACAGCCAAGATAGTAATGAAAACACAGACCAATGCACCTATATAACATGAAACTCCAGGTAAGATACTGTTAGAGTGAAATTACTTATTGTAATCTTACAGTGAAAGTAACTCTCCGAATACAGTCTTACAGTCAGTGTCCAAAATCTATAACGTAATGATATTTTTCTATGTTTGGTTATAGGAATTTTATGTGAGAGACAGTATCAAAAACCTTATTAAAGAAATAACTGTATCATCTCCATGGTATCTCATACAACCAGAGGGTAATTTGCCTTCTGACCACCTTAAAAAAGAGCTTGTTGCCACGTGCTTGCTCTTCAGTTCAGCAGGCTATGTATTGAAAGTAGAGCTATTGACATAAACAAGTTTTGCTAGAACGAACAAAACATAAAGATTCCATCAAAGGCATATTTTTATACTCTTAAAAAACATTGTGATCTGTTCAAATAGCTGGTTAAATAAAACTTTTCTGAACAACCTATGATCTCAAAGCTGATGGTACTGTAAAGTATACATCTCTTCCACAATTAAAGACTTTGAGGGTTTTTAAGGAGAGTATACTTCTTGTTTCCTACCAAACAGAAAGGAGGTTACAGTTTTAATGAGTGTGCCTGGATCACAGGATGTGATAGGAATAATCCAAGTAATTAATAATAAATACCCTGCTTCAGAGGAATTTAGAAGAGCTGTGAATAAAAATGTAACTTGCAGCAGCTGCCAGAATAGTGTTTCTCCTTCTGCTCTGGGTTTGGTTTTTTTTCCTTAATTTCAGTTTGCAGAAGACATGGATAGTCAGTGTGTCTGACTCTCAGGTAGCAACTTGAGGAGTTCTGTGTATATGCAACTTCAAATGTATTCTTATTAATTGGACTCAATATATTCTGTAATACAGATTAACCCATGAAATATCAGTAGCAATGCATTTTCCCCACTAATATGAGATGTCTCTACCTCTTCCTAGAGTGAGCAGGTTGATCTACTGGAACCAATAAACAACAAGGTGAGAAACTGTTCACAGCTGAACAGCTCCTACCTCAGCACAAACACACCAACTTTGCCACTTTATTTCCTTTTATTTATTTTCTTTTTTAACACCTCTCCAGTCTCTTCATGATTTAAAAAAAATTTCGAACATTTTCATTTGCAGTACATTTAAGGCATTAGATCCTTGTACCTCTTTGTCTTGCACTGAAAATCCTTTAACCAGAAGACCTTGATTTGGTGCTACAGCAGTGCAGGATCATAAAGTTGCTTTTACAAAAATCAGGAAGGTTTTGATCTCTGCAAAGCTTGTTTGGCAGGAAAATTAAAGGTCACTTAAGGCTGTTACTGTATTGGTGTGGCACAGCAGTTTATCAGTTGCAACGTTTCCTTCAACTAAGATTAATTTTTAGATAATAATGATCAAAAGTCTCAAAAGCACAGTCTGTGATGAAAGACTGAGAGGAGCAGGTTTGTTTAGCTTGGAGAAGAGAAGACTGGAGGGAAGTATGATAACAGTCTTCAAATACCTGAAAAGTCACTGAAAAGAGGAAGGGGATGAACCTTTGCTTGTATCATACTTCTTGGCTTTTGAACCCAGTCCAACAAGACCACCAGATACAAGATTTATATTATTACTAGCACCGCTGTGAAATTGCTGGTACAGTTTTCAGTCCCTGAGCCATTGATGCAATTATTTTTTTTGCTTACTAAAGCTGAAATGTCATCTGCAAGCTGTAGCCTTCTAAGTGACTGAATGCAGCAACATCAGTCTACTGCTTGCCTCAGTGGCTGAAGGCAGGTTCTGTTATTACACTCAACTAATATTTTCCTTTCACCTCTCTTCTCTCACTGTGTTTTGGGAACCAACTAGTGTTAGCTGCAGTTGAGATTCTTTTTTTTTTTCCATGGTCTATTTCCCACTAGAATTTGGGCTGTTTAATCACAAAGGCTAGTTAACTTTTAGTATAAAAATAAGAGAAGATAATAGTGTCAGAAAAAACTGCAGCTGTGCCCATAAAGTATAGGTTCAGGTGCAGCTGACAGTTACCAGCTTGTGCTAGAACTCATTTGATGGCTTTCTGCCTGGAGAGGTTGCAAAACTGCCCAAGTTTTTCACAGCTGATCAGTAGTAATCTTTTCTTTATTGCCAAAATAAAGGATATCACAGAAGAGGGGAACTGATAACCTCTGCTCTTGTGCACAAATGAGGAATATTTTCCTGTTGGTGAGCACCCTGTAATATTTACTTTTCCTCAGGTTCTAGGAGGTCTTTAAGTGTCCTGGTCCTCATTCAATGAGCAGTCACCTTTTATTCCGGTGAAAAATCCTGAGACAGTAGCTAAACTGTAAACTCTTGTAGAATGTACACCCTGGCTTCTATTTACTCTTATTTCTCCTTGTTAACTATGAGGAGTCCCAGGGTTCAGCAGACAATAGCTGCAATAATGTGTTCAAATCTAACATGGCAGCTTTTGTAATTTTTTTTAATCAAATATGTTGTAAAAGATATTTTGAATGTTCTGAGAGACTTATGTTTTCCCTTCCAGTATCATTTTCCAAAGTATCCCCACTCTGAAATCTGCTGTTACCATCAGGTTGCATATATATTTAACCCAGTGGGTCTTTGATGTCCAAATAGTCATTTGATAGATGTCAGACAGTATGCCAGTTTTGGATTGACAGGACTTAGGACAGTGGAAGCCTGCTCTTATAGTTACAGAAAGAAGCAGATATTCTTGAAATCCCTAATAATTTCTTTGCAATGGAAAAGTAAGTTGCAATTCTACTGTAACTCTTGTAGGCTATTTTTGGTATTCATACATCTGCCATGGATTTAAGGTTAGTTTCACAGTGAGCTGAAGACCACACTGCTGTTGAAAACTGTGATCCTGCAAATATACGGATGATTTTTCATGTAGATCATTCAGTTATTCTGAGTTAGCCTCTGGCTGAATGTGTGCTACAGCTAATGTAAGGGCAGGAGCAGAGAGGGAGAGAAGGACTGGTGGCATCCAAGGAAGTCACAGTGCATGGCTTGACATAGCAGCTGAATGTGAAACTTCAGGCTGAGGACCTGGTTTAGGTCAGGCAGCAGGATCTGCAGCAAGATTATGTTCTTTGTCCAGTTTCTGCCTTGCACTGGAAGTGCTGTTCGTCTTTTTTGCCCAATATATTGTCTTGTCTCCCTTATATTTTCAAATTTCCATTACCTAGACTAGATGAATGAATGGTTTTACTTTCTCTGTTTGCTTTTGGATTGACTCCTTCATCAGCCTCAAAGGATGATGTGGTTTTCCAGCAATGTATTCTCTTTGCCCTTGCTAATTCTCAGTACTCTGTCATGCCAGGTTGATTGAAGAGGTCTCCTGAATGGTCATCTCTATCAGCATATGAGGGATTTTTTTCCTTGCTTTCACTCTTTCCAGTTTTTAGAGAGAGATCAGAAAATTTTAAAAAAAAGGTAAGAGTGGTGGGTCATCTTCTCTGGCTTCATGCAAATTGTTTCTCCCCAAGGATGTTACTAAAGCTGACTTGATTGTATTATCTGATTGTCTCTGCTGATAGGAATCATGTTAATTACAACTGAGTCTGAGATATAAGGTCCACAGGTATCTATTGTCAGACTGGGCCATCACATTAAGAATTCATCAAATGAACTGGAAGTGGCTGAACTGAACATGAGAGGTGATTTATTTGTTTATAGGCTGCTATTTCAATCTGTTGCGTTCTTGCTATGCACACAGTTGCAATGAATGGCTGCATGTCTACAGCTAAGAAGAACATCTTTAGGGCCCACAGGACTGTAATTCCATGGACACATATGCTAGACAAGCCAGGCTCAGAGTCAGTCCTGTGGTTCTCTGTCCCAAGCCACAGGCTTATGCTCTCATTTGCACACACAGGGTGAAATAGGTGGAAGATGCATTCCTTGAGAACTGACTTGAGCAAAACAAAGGTGAAATCTATTTTTCAGCTGGTTAAGTTCCCCAGTCCTGTTTATTGTAAAGTTGCAAAAAACCATCTACTGTCTGCCAGAAGGAAATGGAGACAGGAGAGAGTAGGTGGGCCCATGAGGTAGGGGACTACACTTGGGAGGGAAAGCCAGCTGATGCTAAAACAAAACATTTGTTGAACAATAAAATAAGGCAAGTGATGACAAGTCTGTTTAAGCAGCCCTAAGCACCTTCTGGGTACCAGCCCTATCTTTCAGGCAGCTTCTTCTAAGTTTTCCTGTCTCCTGCTTGTGCAGTTGGGAACTGACTAAGCTGAAAAAAAAGTACAGGATTTAAGTGGGGATTTGGGTTACAGTCAGTTTGAAACCTGTTCACTGTGGGACCTTCCAAATATCTGCCCTCATGAAGAAAAGAACAGGACCCATCTGCTGGTGGTGGGAAGAAGGTGGGAGTTGTTTGAACTGGCATTGCCACTAAAGAAAAGGTTCACCAAGCTGAGGGAGAAATGCATTTGTTCATATGAGAAGGGCAGTTGTTGTTACAAACACTGTGGGTTTTTTAAACAATTGGCTTAAAATTCTGTATCTTGAATTGAAAAGATTTCTCTTTTTCCAGAGCGAAAGCCAAAGCATTCATTCAGATGTGCTGAGAGTCTGTTTCGTAACTCACATTTTCAGTCACTGGGCTCGTCATTACTATTTTTAATTCTCTCCTATGGTTGTTGTGTTTCTTCTGACTCTTGCTACTTAGTCATATATGAGTATATTTTTTTCTGCTACTTCTATTATTTTTTTTTACTTTGTTTCATTCACTGGAGCATATGGTCTGTTTCATCCTTGCACTAGAATGATTTGATTCTTTTAATCATACAGGGGAGAAAAAGTAAAATAACAAGGAAAAGGCTGTGATTTGTAAAGTGAGATTTATGCTCTGATATTTGGCTTTTTACATGTGTGGCATTCTCTTTGCTTTAAAGTCCTTTCCAACCTAAACCATTCTATAAGTCTATGATCATATAATAAAAGAAATAGATTGAAATTGATATAAGATACAGGAATAGTTCCCTAATTACTGTGCTCTCTGTGGCAAATAATTTGACTATTTTCTTTTTCAGGAGGATGAACAATCTTTGCTTTTCATGAGATGTGATTGCAATGGTAATGGCATGGTAATGACTTGCCGTATGATTTCTTGATTTGTAGTAGTAGAAGAGGAAATGTGCCTGAGAATTCCTTGTTCCCAGCCCTTGATTTAAACTTCTCAATCTTTAAACATAGTTCTAGGCTCTGCCTTGGAGTTATTTTGCTTACCTATTTATTAAGCTTGTTAAAATGACAGAAAATGAATGCTGGAAGCATGGGGAATGTTTGCACTCTGATGAGATGTAAGTTAGTACTCCAGTCATTGCATTTACTCTTACTACCCACAAAGTAATTTTTCTTTTGACATACTGCGTGAGGGATTGATTTACATGTAACATACAATTCTGGTCAGCTGATCAGTTTCCTGTGATGGTGAGGAAGCCAAAATTGACACCATTCAATGTAGTTCCATCATGTAACACACTTTTACCTGTCATGAGACCTATCTGTGCAAAATAGATATCTGGTGTAATCATATACTGGTGTGAGCTGTGCAGAACTGGTGTCACACTCTGAAGTCATCCATTATTTTCAGAAGGCTTTGCCTTCCCCATCTGCCCAGCCTCTCAAAAATAGGATTATATTAATAACTTTATGGTAGGCATTCTATGTTGAAATATGTTCCTACTATATTGGGATTTTTGTCCATACAATAATTGTCCACCATGATATGCAACGGAACACTGCATTCACTAAATTTAGAGGAGAGATTCTCAGTCTTAAATTATTCACCAAAATCTTATTTATTTTTGTCAATATCAGCAGGCTTTTAAGTAGTAGACGAATTGCTGAATAGATCTAAAGAAGAGCTTGTCAAGTGACTGGTATTTGAATTCAATAGCTTTATCAAAGACAAGATTCCAGCAGAAATGGAGTTCTTTCTTCATTTGTCAGCCTTAATAACTGAGATTGAAGCAGAGTTATAAATTACATCTTTCCCCTGATAGGAGCTATTCATGGTGGATAAGTGTTTGTTACATTATGGCATTATCCCTGCTATTGATGTTTTTTCATGCTCACTTACCCAGACTTCCTGTGCTGCAGATTTTAATTCCATATGGAGGTACAACGGCATAAGAAGTGATCTGTGCTGGTGCAATGAAAAATCTCTTATGAATGGATTATGATAAAGTTGTACTTTCATAGCTACTAGGGAAGCTATGAAATTAAGAATTGATTGCCTTATTTTCAATTAGTCTTAGCACTGTGACAGGAATATTACTGCTCTGCTTCTCTGCCTTGCTAATGAGGGAAGACTCAGCTACTGGGAGAGATTTTAGCATCATGTCCTATCTTCATTAGGTGCTAATTCAGTATTAAACGTGGGTTTTCTCCTTCAATATGGGAGGCATTGTTGAATCTAAAGCAACTATCAGAGTCACACATGAAAGCACTATCATAAGTTACCTTGGTGGCTTTTATCAGCTGTTGGTGCCTTGTGGATTCACGGAATGCATTTACTCATGCAAAGAAGGAATCAATCAGTCTTTTAACAACAACCCACAAGCCTTGTGGGCACTCATTCCCATATAATGCTTATCTGTGCTGGCTCACTCTTTGTCTCATTTGACTGAAATGGGAGACATAAAACCTTTTCTTAGCCTCCGTTAACCCAACCTGCCTACAATCTCTTAATTTTCATTCATCTCTACATTTTAAGCAGCAGAACACTGTGCCTTCAGAAACCCAAATATTTTTATGCTGGTTGCCTAACAGCAGGAACGTAACAGATGCCTGCTGTCAGTCTGAGCTGCAGGGAGCAAAACCTGATACTTCAATGATGGAGGAGGAACACTGAACATCAAGGTGCCAATGTTTGACCAGAAGTTGGGGGATCTGAAGATCGGTATAGAGAAGAGATAAAAGGGCTGATAAAGGGGTAGTGGATGGAAATGCAGTGGTAAAAAGTGCAGTGATTAAAAGGGCTGCACGCTGACGCCCATGGGAATATGGGACAAGGGCAAAGGTATCCATGTCGAACATGTCATCTGCAAAGACAAGTCAGACAATGAATGGACAAAGAGCACAGAAACAGAAATATAAGTGGCCTTACCTTGCCCTGGAAAAAAGGTCAGCTATAATCTACAAGATGTGTATCACACATAGAATATAAATAGCACAGATTAGGACTTGGTGTGTCAGGACAGGAAGATGGAAACAGTTGTCTCTATTCTTGTTTCAAAGGACAGTTTGAAACGTAAAGTGTGTGCTTCAGCTTGAAAACTTACCTTCGGATAGCACCATTGCTTATTTGGCAATGGATTTCCCATTTTCTTTTTCTTTCATCCCAATCAGCATTCAGAACGTTTAGTTCAGTTATGAGAGGGAAGAAAACACAAGTGAGAATTTATTATTGGGTAGGTAGGTTTTCTGTGTGACTACAGTTGTAGCTCTAAGTTTGTAGAGTGGTCCTGCTAAGTTTGTAAATGCTACTTCCCTCTTTTATTTTCTGGGATCCTTTTTTTCATTCATTCACTTCAAAACAGTTGGATAGTGGACAAAGAGGAGGAAATATAGCACTTCATAGTGGGTGAATTAGTTGGCTTTTTTTCAAAATGAGAAGCATTTTTATGCAGACATAAATGTTGTGTCCACCTCTTAGTCAAATCTAAATTGCTAAGTGTTTGCATGCTTCCCTACCTGTTGAAGCCACTTGCTTATTTAGACAACCTGTAGGGTACCACGCACCAGACTATTGCCTAACTGATTTGATTTCATCCTGGAGAGGAATAAGAAAGAATGTTTCACATGCTAAGACTCCCAGTCAGTAACTCCTTAGTAAGGAAACATCTCTTTTGAGCCTCTGTGGTTTGCAGTCCCTTTCTTGTCAATTAGTTGCTTGAGTTCTTGTAGTGCAAGGATAGAGGAAGATTTCTGCAATAAGAATGGAAGGTGTCACTTCATACATTGTAGATAAAGTGGGTTTTTTTTCCTTCTGTCATAGTATATGAGAGTGGAGTCTTGTAGTATAACACAGCAGATCTAAAGGCAACTGCCACATGAAAAATCTTGCCTCTCTCATTTCTCCCTCTCTTTCCCTCTTCCTACTATTTCTCTGGTCACCAGCTGCACAATTCTCCCCTCCTTCTTTTCCAGCAGTCCTCTTGCTCTTGGAGGGCCAGTTCAGCTCACAGAACACACAAAAACCACAACACATGCAAGTGAATGGTTTTCTGAGCAGTTAGTAAGCCAGATCAGCTCAGACGAGCTGCCAAGCCATGCCGGGGATGGGACAGGAATGCACAGAAAGGAATGGTGGAGGAGGCAGCCCAACTTTTGTAGCAATAAGATTTTTACTCTTAGATCTGGCCAGTTGCAATGTGAAACCTTACCTGAATGGAAGGTGGCAGAAGTCTGAAAAGTGCACAGCATAATCACTGTCTTCTGCTGTCTGGCCTATCCGCCTCCTTTACTTCAACAACTGTTTTGAATAATTAGAAGTTAAATTTAACTCCACATTTCTTCCCTGAGGATAAGTCCCCCTAAGAATAATTCTCAACACACGGGATTAACAGCAGAACAAGCAAACAACAGGAGCTGGTGGACCTCAACATAAAACAAAGATGAGACTAGTGTATCCTCTGATCCCTAGGAGTGGGTTCTTCTTTCTATTATATTTGCACATACTTTTACCAAATCAGGGGAGCTACTTTTAAAGCACCAAGTATTTTCAGTGCAAGTGGAAAATAAACAATGCTTATTTTTGTAACATGCACATAAGGATCATGTCCACATACAAAGCAACAACCTCAGTGCACCATACAGCAGCCCAAATATATGATTTTGGCTTGCTTTCCAGGCACACTGAGTGTGTCAGAGAAATTGCATTCATCACCACCTTTGCTCTGGCAGCTGTGTTGCTTGATGTGGCTACGTACAGCCTCAGGGCAGGCGTGGAACATGACAGAAGCATGCTGACGTTGCAAGTGTGACCATGCTGTAGAAAAGTAGGGTAGCACATGTGGATAAGCTCTGATTAATTTTCTCAGGGACTGGCAAAAGTTAAGGGTTTTCACTTCGTGCCTCATGCCTTGTGCAGCAAGTACAGTATTTCTCTGCCTGACAAGTGATGCTGGAAATATAAATAATTTGTGTAGCACTCTTTTGCTGCAGTTACTATATCTCAAACTGACTAACTCATCAAGGTGAGTTATCAAAGGGGTGAATATGGGCATAGTCACCTTTCTATACAGAGGTAGCATTTCCAAGATGGAACTGGGGAAGTGGTGCGCAGTTTGACAGTGTTTGTATTGTAATGAGTCCCTGCCACACTGCTGTCCTTGCTGTTTCTGTATCAAAAAAAAAGTGCTCATTTAACAGTTAAAATCAACTGTGTTTTACTGTGTCATGTAGCAGTATTCTGCTTCCAGCGTGATGTCCTTGGAGGATATTGCTTTTAGAGCATGTTAACTACAGGCATTTCTCCTCCACTAGATTCTTAACAGACAGGGATTAGGATGTGGTACTTGGCTGAAGCTGTCCTGCTGACAGATTGCAGTGACCTTGCTATGACTTCTGTTCTGATCTCAGTGGCACTGCTGGAATTCGACATACTAGAACATGAGATACTGGCTCCATTATGCCACTAATTGGTATCCAGAGCATTGTGTTCCTGCCTCCTTCACCATCTGATGTAGGTGGCAGAGTTCTAATTTATCTTTGCCATGTGATTTAGCAGGTTTAAGTCTCTATCATCAGCCATTTGATGCCTTTCATGCTGCTGTCTTTATCATATGCAGGCATAGAGCTTGACACAGGCTTGTATTGTAAGCATGGCTGCTCTCATTATCTTATTGCTGTGCGCTTTTTGCAAATAGAAGGAAATTGTTTGCTTACTGAACGTGGATAAAAAACACTAAATGTTTTTCTCATGTGTCTTTAGAGGTCAACCTTGAAGTATTTCCTGTATTTATCAAATGTACTGTAACATTATATTTTATTTCTGCAAAGTTATTTAATTTTTGGACTGCATAGATTGGCTTTTATTTCCATTTAGTGGTAGTGTGGAAGGTTACACAGTAGGAAAACTAATATCCTTACTCAAAATACTTCGGAGTTTTCTTTGAATAGCAGTTTTTGCTTTGTAACGATTATTTTTTTGTCCAATAATCACAAAGCTGGACTAAAGGACCAACAAACCGAAACAGAAAACTCTACGTGGGATGATGTCTATAGCACCTTTTTCTTTCCCTATAGGGGGGAAAAAAAAGACAGTAGTTTTCCAAAGTCCCGTTTTGTCAGTCATATGAGTTGGAATATCATGCTATCAATTTAATCTGTCGGACAGTTTATGACCCTGAAGAATACGACTTGCAAATGCCTTGGTATCAAGAAAGAACAAATAACAGATCTGACCAGGAGGCAGCACAGAGGGTAGTTGTAAGCAGTGGACTGTCTGACACAAGTAGCAGAAAAATAAGTTGTGAATTTATTACTGCAGCTCTGCCAGCTGAAACTAATAGTTATTTATTTCTGGCACTGGTTAGACAGCAATGGCTAAATCTACAGGGGCACTTCAGCATTGTCAAAGTGGCACTTACCTTGCAGAGTCCTGGCTCCCTGGGTGGAATTCACAGCCTACTGTTACTGTTAGACACCATAGCTCCGAGGCAATGTGTGGAAAGGCAGGTGTCTTAGGGTAAGACGTAAAGCAGTTTGCAACTACCTAAAATATCAGACATGAAGTGATGAATTGCACAGCAGGTTTGAAACTTACTTCTTTCTCCTGGTTCATCCTAGGCTGTAGGAGTGCGCCTAGGCTAAATAAGAATCCATATACTCTTTTTAGGTATCCAAGTGTGCCCTTTAAAAGTGGAGTAGATGACCACTGGTGCCTAGAAGCTAACGCATGGATAGCCTGTGGATGGCTGGGGACAATATCCTGCTGAGGAGGCTATTTCTCATCCTTGATTCAAAGACTATTCATACATTTTACATTAGCCTGCCCACAAGGCTCAGTACCCCATCAGATGAGTCCTATGTGGACACAAGAATTCCCAAATCTCAGAAATAGAGTAAGGGAATTGATAGCAGAGGTTGTCAGGCAAACTAAAGAGCAAGTATCAGTGTAGGTATGAATGCAACTCACATCCGCGAATTAGTTTATTATAACTATGCCACATTTCTCCTTTCTCTGAACAGGGAATAGTTGGCAAGCTATAGAAGAGGACTTCTTATAATATTGACAAGGTGAATTAATGACTCAAACTGTGCTAATGAGACTACTCTAAAATGGAGTTCAAACAATAATGTTCAAAAGGGATTTCATGCACAGGAGTTGTTAAGGATCACTCTCTGTCTTTTACACTTTCATCTCACTGATTATTTTTAATGGTCTACAGAACCTGACAGATCTGAACAAGCAGCTACTCTTCATTGGGAAACACTGAAGATCATAGAATCATAGAACAGTTAGGGTTGGAAGGGACCTTAAAGATCATCTAGTTCCAACCCCCAGATGATTGATTTCCTGATTTTACTGGCTCCTTTTTTCAGTACAAGTGCACATAACTAAAGGCAGATTTATTTCTTTAATGAAGATATAGCAGAGATAGGCCGGTAAAAAGCTTCTCTTTTTCTTGACCTTAGACACATGTCCTAAATTGCAGATAGAATATCCCACAGCAGAGGTTATCATCTGCTGAGGACAGCAGTTACAGTTAACAGAGCCTTTTCAGAATGATTATACAGCTGAATTTAAAGCTCTAGATGACTCTGTTGAGTGATGAAAAACTACTGCCCAGCAGTTTGATGACTTCAGAAAAGACTCGACATGCAGTTTACCTATTTGTTTTTCCTAGATCATATTATGATTTGAAGACCATGCTGGGTGCTATGCTGGTTTCCTAGAATGACTAGTTTCTTTGTGGTATTTTGATTTTTTTACTTATTGAAACAAACTTACTTAGATATTTTTATTGTTCCCTTTTTCATTGTGTACAAGCTCCTCCTAAGTATCTGTTGATTTCTCAACGCAGTTTCCTTGGCATTTCTCACATCATGATAAGTATTTGCAATATAGAAGAGAAAGTGTTCTTTTTTTAATTACAAAATAACAGTCTTAATCAGGAGACCGTTGCCAAATCATTGTAAATTGAAGGATTCTTTACGAGGTAACATGTACACAGCAGTGTACTTCAGAAAGATGCCGCATCAAAACCTATCGAGGTATCACAAGATAGCCTGATTTTTTTTTTCCTGGAGATTTGTTAGTCTTTTTTTTCAATAGGTTAGGTCTGTTAGAGGTTAGGACCTCAGGCAGTTCCACAGTACGAGGCACAGTCAGATAAAGGAGTTCTTGCTTTCTTCTAGTACCCCCACATACTCTTTCCTTCTCCTGCACTGCAAGGAACTAGCTCCTCAATCAGACAACACAGAAGTAATGAATCAGATCAAAGAACTAATCCGTGTTAAAAAACAACCTTTGTTTTATTTTTATCTCAGTCTAGCTCCTTTGTGGAGTTCATGGCAGGGTCTCTGAAGTAATGACACAAGAGTGGTGTTTCACTGCAACTGTGAAGGACCTGTCTGACTAATGGGAGGCAGATGTAGAGCTCCAGGATGGGTTATTTCTGCCAAAAAATTGTTGCTTTGGAGCTATGGTCTGAGATTTCCCATCGTCCCTGGAAAGAGCAACATCTTTTTCTTGCTTCCTTAGCCCTACTTAAAAGGGACTTGAGACCTGCACAACTAATGTTTAACTTTTTTTTCTTCAATAAAGCCATTGTGAGAGCATTCTGGGTTCACTCTGTGAGCAGATTAAAGTATTTTATTCAATTATTAGCCACTTTAGTCAGGAAAGCACACTGGTTATTCCCTATTTTCTATCTTCAGTTGTTGCTGAAGCAGTCATTTTTATTGAACTGCTTAAGTATAGCATGACCAAAGGTTGGGAAGCGATAAAACCATTGGTAGCTAAAAATTGTCCAACCTAAAGACTTATTTGAGGAGTGATAACCTATGATCAGTAGCTTTGCAAGTGGAATGACAGACTCAGTTAATCATTGTGAATAGTGTGCTCTGGAGAGTTCAAATACTGTTACCAAGGAGTGGTCCAGGCCACCCCTCATTAGAGTGATGAAACTGCCTTACTTCAGAGGGCTGAGGCCAAACCTTCAAGGTACAACCAGTTAGCCTGCATTGCTGGGGTGTAGGTCCTTCCCTCACCAGTCAGCTTGCATTGCTGAGGTGTAGGCTCTTCCCTCACTCTTGGGAGAAAAGCAAACCAAACATAGTGCTGGCTAGAAGCCCCATCAAATGGCAATTTCCGTAGACCAAATCATAACCTGTGATCCAAAGGAGAATTCTTCACTTCTGTATGGACTGTGAATTCCACCAGGCCTTGGTACCATGACTGTTCCTGCCCGACATACCCCTTCTGGGTCACCCAGCGGTACGAATCTGAGCCAGATGACAGATTGGCATGTTTTCACATTTCTGTTGAATGTATTCTGATGTGGCTATTGGCTTTGTGTGTTTATTCAGGTTTGACAGTGGCCGTGCAAAGACAGGCAATGCTTGATCTGGCATAAAATCTGCCAGTGCAAAATTAATCCATCAAAAATGCTTTATTGCATTTGAACCAGTGAAGTGAATTTATACTGGATGAGGGCCTAATGTCCCATGGCCTTGTCACTTCTGGGTCCATTTCCTGTTGCCTCAGAGGAGAATTTATCACACTATGAAGATTTGTAGACCAGAAAAAATGGAACCAGATTAATTTGGAGCAAGAAGTACTCAGGACAGTTCTTGGATAGCTGGAAAGGAGGTGGTTTTGGAGCCGATGACCAAGAAACATCATGAAAACAATTCTGTGAGGAACTATATAGAACAAGGGATCTCTGGGTTCATAAAGATAGCTGTGGGAAGGCCTCTTACTATGAATGAAAGCAGAAGGTGGGTGTGCCGTGAATTACAGTGTGCTCCCTGCTGCTGAACAGATTTGCCCCAGAGTCACTCTTCTAAGGGATACTGCTCAAAACACCCTACTTCATTGGTTTTATCAGGTCAGGGATGATGTAGCCCATTACTGTTATTTGTGTGAGGAGGCGTGTACATCCATGTGTACAATCACAGGCAAGACCATGTCATTGTCTGAGAACCTTGATATCTAAGTCTAGTCAAGCATGATTTGTACTTTGAAAGCTCAAACTGAAAGCACTACTAGCAAAAAGAGTTTAACTACTGTCCTCAAAGCCTGATTATGATACAGCACTGCCTGGGATCTACAGCTATCTGCTGTCTACTGTTCCCTGCTCTCTAAAAATAGACTGAGATAGAGACCATGTAAACTGAAAGCATAAAAAGGCAAGATTCATTTTGTTGTGGTTTTTTTTCAAGGGAAAAAGGCAAAGGCATTGCATAAAATTCAGACACAAGAGGAAAGAGTACAGTGTGTTGCCTTCAGAGGAAAATGTTATTAAACATTTACTCAAGGCCTAGATATTCCCAGATATATTTACCTAGAAAAGGAAAATAAATTAAACAAATAAAGTCAGGAATAACTTTTTGTAAATAAGCTAAGCATCTCACAAAATCACTCAACCTGCCTGAAAAAATGTTGTAGTCTCCACTTCGGGTTGGCCTGCCTTTCCCTCCTCACAGATGAAGGTTCTTGGGAGAGGAGATAAGACCAGCTCCTTTGCTGAGTAGGCAAGGAGAAACATGGCTGAGAAAGTATTATTCGTAATGCTTTATTTATAACCTTGAGAAGATCTCTACAACAACAGAAGTTACTGAATGAAGTTAGTCATGATGTTTTGACAGAATTTCTCACTAGAAAATGCTGCTTTGATGCAAAAGGGCCAAGGAGAATGGTTTCATGTTGATGGTAGTATAGTCTGAAAAAAATCTGAAAAAGGTCTTGGAAGGAAGATATTTTTTCTTGGTTTTAAGCCTGCTGCTTCCCCCCGGAACATTTCATGTCAGGAAACAAGACTACTATCTCTTCCTTTTCTATTTTAGGACTAGTGGTTGAATTCCCAGTTCATCTCCTCTTTTTGACTCTTTATTGCTTATGCTTTTATTTAAAGGCTCTAAACAAACCATGAGATGAGAAGATGAGAGACACTGTAAGTCTGCAAAACCTAGAGTATTAAAGTATTAAATATTGCTTTTTAAAAAATTCTACTTCAGGAAAGAGAAATTCTGAAATAAAAGCAAAATAATACAGTGGAATAGTGTACTATAATTACTTACCTATACTGTTTTGAAGAAATTATTTTATACCATATGGCCTAAAATCTCAGATTAAAACTCTATTGGCTTTGCTCTCCATGAGTTAACTTAATTCCCTCTCTGTGCTCCTAAACCTGAACTGCTGGATGTAGTGACAGCCAGAGAAATGCCATTGCATATCATATCCTCTCACTAACTTAATTAGTTTCACTGAGAAAAGGTCTTGGGACCTGCAAGTACCAACCTGGTGATTTGCCTGTTTTCTCAGTGATGGTTCCTTATGATGCCAGTGCATAAAATGGTATGGGTGATAAATATTTTTGCAGAGACAGTTTTCATGCATCTCTGCTTCATGACTCTTTCCTTGCCCATTCAGTATTAAGAATAAGAACAAAAATGAAACCATTAATTATTTCCCTGTCAGAAAAGATAGGAAAATACACACTTGTCTTCCTCACCATGTTCAGCAAGATTTTCAAGATCTCCCCATGGGATTTTTTGAAATGTTTTGGCTCTAGAGATCTTTAGTTGGATTTTATGATTATCTCAGTCACTTAACTACCTGCTGTCACTAGCTGGCATATCAGTCTTCCTCTCCTCACAATACACTGCTGCTGGGATTACAGCAGCCTTCCCTTATTTCCCTCACATTTACCAGATATTTTTGAGGATTGTCTTTTTCGTGGATTCACAGTTAAACATGGGACTACAGCTGCACTCTTGGGCTAGTGCCAGATGAGTTTGCTCAGGGCTCACAAGTCCAACGGGGTGGTAAAGGGACAGGCTGCTGTTGGACACATGACAGGTCTTCCTCCATAGCAGTGGATTGCTCTACAGATGTACTGCTTCTGTCAGCTGTAGCAGATGTCTCCAGCTGTAAGCTGCTAGCGATACTGCAGCTACATCAAAGTCATACACACAACGAAAAGTCCAGCCTGCTGTCTTTATCCCGAAGATGATGAGAAGCAGATATTTTGACAGCTGTCAGACACCTAGATATTTCTTCCTGCACCACTGGCCAGCATAGAACCAGGAACAATTACTGCTGCTGCCAAGGAAGAACACAACTTCTTTTCCAGCTGCCATCAGCAAGCCATGTGTGTTAGCATGTTGTGGCATCATCTTATGTAAATTTGCCATGCATGAATGAACCTAGGCCACTGGAGGTGATCATACTGTGTAAAAAATGCTGGGCATTGCAACAGGATTTGTAAAACAACCTATCTGGAGGAAGTGTTAAGTTTCTAACTGGAATAGCTAAGAAGAACAAAAAGTACGAGGTGAGCAGAGACAATAACAACCCCGAAATACATAGCATGTTAGTAGCAGAGCTGGAGTGAGCATCCAGCATTCTAGTTATCAGGTTTTTTTCCTGTCACCTAATCCATATGCTCTCTCATGCTTTAGGCTCAGAGGGCTTATGCCTGCTTTAGATACATTTTTCCTGGAAAACATTGTCTCTACTTACCTCAAACTACATCACACCACACTGTTTGCACTTGCTGTGGCCACTCGACATCTTGATTCTGGTGTTAAAACTGGCAAAGAGGCAGATGATATCCACTTCGTCAAAGCTGGCTGGTGGAAAAAGGCACAAAGCCAACACTTAATGCCAACTCTGATAGGACGCTGACGTATAAGAGGCTGGAGAACCATACAGAACTGCTTCTCTAGTTATATAACCTGGAACATTTTTTGTAAATGCTCAAACTGACGTGCATTGTCTTGGCATGTGTTTGTCAGTGCCCTTGTTTTATAGCCTTGCTGAAGACTCATTGACAGATGGCACTCAAGAGAGTGCTTTTTATAGGTGCTAGTGTCCAACTTGGATAGAGTTTCTGAAAGCAAAAGGTGTTTGGGGGTGGAGGAACCTGACACACTTCCAAAGCATTTTGTAAAAGGTGCTTTAGTGGTACCTCATACTCTTCAAAAAGAGGAAGTATGTGGGAGATGAACAAGGAACATCAACTCTCATGGATGTTGAGTCACCAGATGATTCCAGTAGAAGATGAACAGCATTTATGAAACAAAAAAATAAGTAAACAGGATTTCAAGAGACATACCCTTTGTCTGGAGAAGGCAAGATTTGGGCAGTGACTATCTAATCTGATATTCTGGAGAATGACTTCTTGTCAGCTTGACCCAATGGTCAAGCCTGGAGACTAAGTGTGTTATAAGTGAACCCAAAGGTAGGTTATCTAGTGCTTCCCTCTGTGGGACAGGGAGCTTGGAGCTGATGGTCACCTCAGCGCAGGCTGTGCTGAAACAGGTGAGGTGCTTTGCCCTGGGGGCCAGAAATAGTGGGGAGAGCAAGGTGCTGGTAACAGGCTCCATCTGTGGCCCTAGACTAGGGGAATAATGAGATGGGTCTGGGTTCCATCCAGGGTGTCCATCTGAGAACAAAAGTTGATGAGGTCAGAGACAGGGTTGGAGACAAGGCTGTAGTGTGTATCTGAAGTCCAGGCAGGAGGCAGGGCTAGAAGCTGGTACTTGTATGGTAGTGCTAGCAAAAGGACTGATGGCTCTGGACAGGGCTGAGATAGGGTCCTGGTCTGTGGGCAGGGTGGTGAGAGAGGACCCAGGTGACATTAATCAACACCAGTAAGACCTCTTGGTGCACTTATTCCCCTGACACTTAGAGAAAAAGGTATGTTGCTGCTACAGGATGACTCAGGTGCATTGACTGTCCAGTTTTACTAGAACGAGGAATTAGAGGTGTTTCCAGGGGCAGGAAATGCCAAGAGTAGTTTGTTTCTCTTTGTGACTTTGCAGGCAGTCAGAGAGTCAGATAAAAGTAAACAATGGATTCCCTTTTCCTTTGTCATTAAATCTTTCACTCAGGAGAAGTATCTGGATCTCAGTGTGGCTACTGGTGGCTACTGATTCTGACTCTGGGTCTGAAGGATTTGCAGGTTCTGATTTCTTCCCACACTTTTGGGAACCAGGGCATGACAGTCCAGCCATGTTCAATTTCCAGTCTTCTGGTTGGCATGTGTTCCGGGTTGTGGAGATGCAGGCTTCCATTTGAGGTATTTTGGAACAAGATGACAGTCAAGGTTGAAAACACAGTCAAGGGATTTATTAACCACACACACTGGGCTCTTTACAAGTACTAGGGAGCTATACATATCCCTGAAACAATGCATTTCCATAAAGTACCTTTTGTGGAAGTCTGTGGCAGAGATAAATATAGAATCCATTTATTCTTGGAAGTGTTCTGTTGTGGAATGATCCTTTCTCTTCTGGAAGATATAAATCTACTTTGCCACAAAATTTAAAACTTCTGCAACAAAAGAAACAAGGGTGAAGAGCCATTAGTGTTTTTGGAAGGCTTCTTTGAGTAGGATCTTGTGTGCATTGAATGAGGTACAAGGTCTTTGCAAACCAATGGTATGTATTCCTGCAGTGAAGTATTGTAGAGCAAATACATTTTAGTGCAGGGGAGATGAAGATAAGGTAATGCAAGCAGCTGCATCATACATAATTTCCCAATTCTTTTCTGCAGCCTCAGATTTTTTCTTTCCTGTGACAGGTTTGTTGTGTGCCACTTCACAGGCCTTGAAAGGCAATTAGAAAATGTATCATAGTATGAGGCCTGCTTTATTAGATTTTTAAACACTAAGAAGTGACTTCAACGACATAGCAATGGTACTGATGCCCCATAAAAGCCATTTGAAGTCTTTAGATTAACTGGATGTACTCCCATCCTTCCCGTGTGCCCTCATCAGAGCGGAAGGTGTTAGTCCACATCATGTTTGCTACAGCAGGGGACCATGTTCTAGTGGGTTTTGATTGTTCTGCCTTGCTTAGACAGCTTTTTCCTGTTCACTCTAACCTTTTCTTCTCAATTCCAAAATTCAGTCCTGAAGATTCCTGTCCCAGACTCCTCCCCTCCCCTCTCTCACTATTCTCTGTGAAGCTTCACACTTCTGTCCCCAAAGATGGGGATCTAAAGGTTTCCAAAGAAAAAGTTCACCTGCATTTTAAAATGTGGTTGAAATGTGAGGAAAGCTGCCTTTCCTTTGGATTAATTCTTACAAATTGTTGCACCATTTTGACTGATACTTTCTTAAACCAGTTGTCCAACTGTAAAATTTAAGGTATGGGAATGGAGATCTGGCAGAGTATTTAGAACTAAAAAAACCCACCATGGAATGGGAATTGTCAGACAATGCTGATTATAGGTGTGGTGAGCAGCTGTGTCAACCAACACGGCAATTTCTGCTGTCTCTCTCTCTGTTTTGCAATTTAATGCTCTTACGCTCCATTGCCTAATTTTAGAGCAAATGCACACAAGCAATTCACAACCAGGTTATGCTTGTAACCATCTGGAACAGAGATTATCTTAGAATGGGAAGTAGAAGAAAAACTTTTCCATGTGGTTGTGACACTGTGTTCTTGACCTCTCTAATGAGTGGAATTTAGGGAAAGCAATCATTAGAGGGAGGAGAGGAAGGAAACGCAGGGGGAGAAGGTGGAGCAGGACAGAGAGCCAGAGCTTCAGATCCAGCAGAGTCACTAGGTGCACAGACAGAATTAGGACCAAAGATTTACAGTGACTGACAAGCATAGTCAGTGAATGGATAAAACCAGTATCAGGGAGAGTAAGGAGCACTAGAAAGGGAGGAAGAATGTAAAAGATTACTTTGAAGAAGCAAAAATTACAAGAATGGATAAGAGAGAATAGAAAAGAACTATGACTTGAGACTATTAAAAATAACCAACAAACATGCATGGTGGTCCAGGTCTGTTCAGAGAAGCTGGTATCTACCCCTGAAATTATGAAAAGGAAGATCAGCTACTACTTTTGAATTACAATGAGTATTTTCTCTGAATAAAGGGCAGATGGAGGAAATCTGTCCACGAAGTGTTGGACTGAAATCTATGCTTTTCATATAAAAATAATAATTAAAAAAATTGCATTTTCATAGCTTTTTGTGGTCTATTAGTACATGAATCTTGTCCAGTGGTTTTACTTTGTCCATCGCTTCTGCCTTCACTTTCCACATATGAAATCTATGAGGAGGTTCTGCAGGTTTTTTGTTGAGAAGAGACTTCAGAGTTCGAAGATGCTTTGTGTATGTTTTGGGGTGTGACAACAACTAGTAATTTAAAATAACTACATTGTTTTTAGTATAGTCCTGTAATCAGAGCAGTATTATCTAACTGATCAGTATGAACAATAAAGATGGGGATAGTCGTGCCTCAACTGTCACTATCAGTTGTTAATTTACTTTAAAGTCAACCCACTTTCAGATATCATAAAAATATCGGGCCCAGAGAGTGGTGGTAAATGGAGTTAAATCCAGCTGGAGGCCAGTCACAAGTGGGGTCCCCCAGGGCTCAGTGCTGGGTCCAGCTCTGTTCAATGTCTTCATCAACGACCTGGATGAAGGCATCGAGTGCACCCTTAGTAAGTTTGCAGATGACACTAAGCTGGGTGGAAGTGTCGATCTGCTGGAGGGAAGG
>WAAB01011620.1:108332-123785 GCA_013389865.1 Piaya cayana | reverse complement strand
GGCACTGGAATATGCTGCCCAGGGAGGTGGTTGATTCGCCTTCCCTGGAGGTGTTTAAGGCATGAGTAGACAATGTCCTGAGGGACATGGTTTAGTGTTTGATAGGAATGGTTGGACTCGATGATCCAGTGGGTCTCTTCCAACCCGGTCATTCTGTGATTCTGTGATTCTGTGAAAACCAGATTACTTTACATCTGGATGGAGTAAATGACATGACAAAACTTTGTGTGGATGTGCTGTGTGACAGTCACTCTCAAAATACTATCATAATTCATCACAGTGGTAAGGTAAAGCAACAGCATGATTTGGAGGAGTTTGAGGAGAGCAGAGAAGAGAGGAAGACGAAAGAAAGGGTAAAGGAAGGGATGGGAAAAGTTAAAAAGAGATACTGTAATGATAGTTACATTCTCTTCCAAATCTATATTGAATCTTGTGGATAATATTTTGTGTGGCAGAGAATCACCACATCTCTCTGGAAAATAAAACCCATATAATGTCCTTTAAAAATGTTCATATTCACAGCAGAATCAGAAAAGAATATTAGGCAGGACTGTGTGGGAACCTGACCAGGGTCACATGCTCTAATGGCCTTAGACAGTCTTTAGCTGCCTCAAGAATTATGGGGTTATAACTAGAGAAAACACACTTTTTAGAAGTTTGTATCTCTCTCTTCATTAGAAATGGATAAATTGAATCATGATGCAGAATTACGCATCATAACACTGTTTTTGAGATATGTCAAAAAGGAATGTCTTGCAAGTATTGAAAAAGTTCTTAACAATGGAAATCTTGGAGAGGAACAATATACGATTGGCTTGGCTGCAGTGTTGCAAGAGCCTTACGCTGGTTGGGGTATTAACTCTCCTACTGTGAAGTTAAACCATGCTTAGTATCCTGTTTGCCCACAGCACTGTTTTTCAATCCCAGGAAAATAATTTAAATCAATTTTTATGATTCTGGAAAAAAAAAAATCTGGTATTCAGATTGGCTGAGAAAATGGACATATTTTTGAACTGGCTTCCATATCTTTCTGTAAGGTAGCAGTTGGCTTCCAACAGATAAAGCTGTGTAATTACTCACTCATGACTGAAATCAGAACTATATAGCTGAAACCTGTTACTTAATTAACATTCTCTCATATTTGGAACTATCAGGGTAGTAAATAGTTCTGAGTCTTCCAGAAAAAAAAATGGCTGAATATCAGTAAAATCCACTATGTATTAATAGAAGTGCTTGCTAGCAGTAGATTAGCAATTTTGGAGAGCTGTCTTTGCCCGTCCTTTCTGGATTTTCTTGGGAACGTTTCACCTCAAGCATCTCAGGCATCTCCAACTGGAAACTTTACTGCTGATTTCGCTCACATAGTATGTTGTAGCTTTCATCTCAGTGGATTCACTAGAATGAATTAAGAGCTGTGTTGAAGAGATGGGTCTTCTGTTCCTAAAATAATTATTTTTTGCAGAGTTTTTACAGATTATCTGCTGTGTTTAGGGAGTTCTGACCCTCCACCCCCCGCCCATTCTAGACTCTTATATAAAAGAAGCTTACATTGCTCCCTTCACAGCTTAACGTGCATCATGTAAGGCATTTCTCTGGAATCAAAGTCAAGGCCTTTTCTGTGGGCCATACTCCTAATTTTAAAAAAAACCCAAAGGTGCTTGCAGCACACTTACAACTCATCTTTCATATCTTGAAAAAAGGACAGTATCTTTGATTATGATCTAACCAGAATTATGAAGTATCTAGAATGGTTTTTCCTAAATGCTTATGGAAACTTAATTTTAGGATCATAGAGTACTGAATAATATGTAGCTATGACAAGTCTAGATGATTTCCAAAATCAAATCTTTCTAAAATCAGTTTGTATTTTGCATGGTTTATCCTGGTGCAGTCTTGTTTCTGCTCTGGACACTAAAGCTGTTATCTCAGAGTCACCATCATACCACTGCTCCTGATAGCTGCTCATATGTTCTACCATATGTTGCAGATGTAGAAGTTGTGGTTTCTGTTATCTCATTTCAGATAATTGGATTTGTGAGTTTGTTTCAGTCTCTTTTTTTTTTAGTAATTTTGCAACTTCAGAATTATATAATTGCTTGCAAATCAAACAAACTCCCTCTGTTTTAGACACTTAAATATTAAACATCCAAATAAAAACTGGCCTTCTTGAACTTTCTTTGCAATAAAAAGAAAGAAAGACAGTTTGACCTCCAGGGAGAAATGAATCTGATGGTAATCATGAGCTAGGTTAAGATGACTTGTCTTGAAGAAGCACTCAGTATTTTCATTGACTGTATACAGAGTCGTGAATGGCCACCCTACACTTTGACATCTGAATTTTAAATTCCTGTTTTTGAAAAGATGAATTCTGTCCTTCCTTTTGCAAGTCTGATTTTGAGTATTTTTGTGGTGATGCAAAAATCTTGATGCTTCTTGTAGTTGTTATTTCCCCGTGAAAAAAATATAGATTGCTTGGAAGACATCTTGGTTAAATTCAATATATATAAATGGCAACCATGTATCTGTATAGCTGGAGTACTCCATCTTTCTCTGTAGACTAATCAAAATGTGAAAAATCAATCCACTGGGATGAAAAGTTAGATATATCATAATTCACAAAGTTATGTGCTGAGAAAATATTAAGTTATGGTAGATAAAACATCTCAGAAATGTCAATAAAATGAAGTATTTTGTTTGTGGAGCAGGCAATGGAACAGAGAGTACAATATGACAGACAACAGAAGCTGATCTTTACTCAGCTTTTTTTTCAATTGGCTTTAACACTTTCAATATGCAACTTCTGATTGTGTTTTGAGCTGTGCTTAACTTGAGATGGCATCGGATTAGACAACTGAAACACCTGTAGGACTCCAAGGCAACATCTAAGAAACATGCTGGTCATTGCAGCCTTTGTAGAGTAGTCTGGAAATGGCACAGAGAAGAGAAAGAACATCCTATACCACACTCCTTATCACATTGGAAACAATCTGCTTTTTCTATTTAGCAACTGAAAATCACCAGTTCTTCTTTCTTCCAGGTTCCTGACAAATGAAATAAAAATCAAGGGGTAGCTGGAGGGTCACTGGCCTTGAGAACATGGAAGTTTACAACGGCTGTTCATTCTCTGGTCAGTTTGTGCTTTTGTGGAGATTACTCACTGTGCTGAGATATTGAAAAAAGAGAAAAGTTAGCAGGGAATCTGCTCAAGAGGAGAGGCAGGATCTGGATCTGCCCCAGATGGCAGGGTTCAGAGATTATTATCCTGGGGCAGGAATGGGAATGAGAAGCCTCAGTAAGAGAAGGAGGAACAAAGGACTCCTGGTGGAAAAAAAACCCTGGTAGAACAACAAGAGAACTTCACAGTGTATCTCTTCACAAAATAAACAGCCCCTAGACAACTAGGGAGGAAAGGAGGTAGACTTCCCACACAGGATTTCCTCAGTTTAGAGGTAGTTAAGAGTACATGGTCATTCTTCTTGGGGAAAGAGAAGGACTTGAAACTGTCAAGAGCACTACAGAAGTGTATGCTGAAGAAGTGAGTGTGTATAGAATGTGTCCAGAGGTGTGATGCAGGTAGCCGCACCTCAGGGAGCAACTATCTAGCTACCTTGTGTACAGTCACAGAAATGCAGCAATGGCAGGGATTTCACTGCAGGCTGAAAAGGCCAGCCTGGTCCACAAACGTGAGCAGGGTGGTAGCAATACCTTAGGGGACTTCAACCATGAGACTTTCACCATCACAGGATGAACAACCCTGACCACATCATTTCACTGTACTGGAGACATAAGTAAGCCCCTAGGGAAGCCCAGATGTAATGACCAGTCCAGCTATAATAGGTGAAGAGCAGACTCTAGCTGTTAACTTACTATTCTTTAACTACATCACTGTTTCCTCTGAGCGAGTAAGGAAAGCCATCTACACTTCCTGCCTTCACAGACTTTGATAAAAAGGTTAAAGGCTCTGTGATAAGGTAAAGTGTTTGTAGAAAAGACTGAAGGTTCCCCCCCAAAAAAGGAGTAATGTGGAGAAAGTGAGGAAAAGGATCTGCATCTAGGAAGCTGACACATTGAAAGAATGTGGGGATTTTTACTTTTCATTTTTTGTAACATCCAGGAGAAATTTTAATATGTGCAAGCTATGTCTGTTGACTGAGTTACTGTAGGTCATGCGAATTCTTTCTTTCAAATAATAAATTATTCAAGACTGGGATTTGGAAAGTCCTGGGTACAGTATTTGCCTCTTTCTCCAGTGGCAGAGGCGAGCTAAAAGTGCTTCAAGATACCACAGAATTTTTTTGTGCTGGGCATTTTTTTCAGATCAGTGTACTTCTAACCAGCCCAGATCCCAGTGGAATGCAGTATACTTAAATGGGAATGCTTATACCAACATGCCTTACTATGGTCTGAGAAGAAAAATAAACTCTCCCTGTGTAAGACTCCTTGATGCTATAGATGGGGTCCATCTTTCTAAATTTAGGCACATATAAATTATTTAGATGTCCTGGGCTTCCTTTTAGTCAATGGAAGAAATAGTACCTCCAGTATGTGTGTGCAAAATATCTAAGACAAATCAGAGAAATCATGCTGGAGGTGTCAGTCCCACTCCACTGACCGTACAGTACTGTACAATTCAGAATTAGACATGTAACTTCCATACAACTACCTCAGGAATGAGATCAATCTGACGTGTATCTGCACTGGAACTTGAATCATTGCAACCACATCCATGCAGATCATAAATTCAGCCTGCAGAGTGATATAAGTATGACTTTTGCCCCTCTAAAGTAAGCCAAAGCTTATACTTAAGGCATATAACAGGACTTTCCTAGGCTGAAGGCAGGAACTTTGCTACACCGTAGGAATAGCAGACTGTATATTTATGTAGGTGAGTTTGTTAACTGTTTGGTAAAAATATTACTATTATAAGTACCCGGTCACTTTATAGTGCACATCCAACACAACAGCTGGTAACAGGTTTTTAACTAGTGGTATAGAATTAGAAGCTGCCAAGATAATGCTGCTAATAGTTAAGCTTGATGAACACATTCCTCAATAAGAACAGCAGTTTGTTTCCCCCCGCTGTAAGTACAGTTGATTTTTGACTTGAGCAAATACAGTTCTGATTTTTATGGAATGCAGAATAGTGAATTTAGATAAAACCCACAGGCTTTCCAAGAGAACCTCTCCACCTCTGCCACCAGAAATAATGAAGAGTTGGTATACAAAACAGCGTTCATCTAAGATTAACTCTCTGGCTTTGGGAAAAGCCTAGGCTTGATTTTGAGTATGTCTATTCTTTGTGTTTGGGAGGGGCTTTCTTCTAGAAAGATCTCTGTAGTCCACTCAGGTTTTGGAGGTGGCCTTCACTTAGTGGAAAAGAGCAGTGTAGTTATCATGGATTTTGTCCATGGTGAGAGAGAAGAGGGCTTTGGAGAGCTGTATTTTGAGGCAGGTATACACAGCAGCCTTCACCTATAATGCAGGTTGCTTGTTGGAAGTCTTGCACACTGCATGACAGTGCTCTGAGCTGGTGCCCTGAGCAGAGATACTAGACTGCTTGCACTTTATAGAAGATGATCTAAGTGAATGGGCTCTTCACCTTCAAAGGCAATACCTTGGAATGCAGTATGAGATACATATCTAAGTATGTCCTCAGAATTATTTCTTTATCAGTAATCTATAATTTTAAAATGAGCTCTACAGCTTGGTGAAAACTGAAGTGCTGTTTAAACCCTGAAGTGAATGACATTATCCCCAAATGAGCAGTTTTTACATACCCATACCTGTATATCAACCCTTTAAATCCTCCTAGTTTTAGTCCAGCTTATAAATGGTTACTTGCATGGTGCAATACAAGTATCATTTATGCCTGAAATCAGTTATAAGTTCTCAGCACATGGCTGGGTTACATGGGGTTTGACAAGATTCCCCTGAGCTAGTAAAGCTCAGAAGTGCTTTGCTAACTGTTGGTGCTCATCCACGTGTGTGAGGTTAGCCCACTGCAGTAATAAGGTGATGTGACTTAGCTTAAGCCTCCATGAAAGATATTTAAGTGAGCTGTGTTACCTTGTATTTGGGGTAGTCCGAAAGTATGGCTGGCATGGTTAATCTGACAGGCTTAATCTGACTTGTTAGGGTGCCATAATTTTATCATTTGACCTGGACCAAAATATTTGGCTTGACATAGGCCTGGGTTGACACCCAGTAGCTTTTGAGATAGCATCCACATACTTTTGCCTGAAACAGCAGAGAAGATCCCTTTCTCATATCTGTGTGCAGTTTTTATGGTCCTCTTAATTTCTGGGTGTGTGCATGTAGTCATCACAGCACACGCAGTGATGTCCATGTTATTGCATCCTAAAGGAACTCTACTCTGAGCCTGGACAACATGGAGAGTTTCCCAGGAAACACTGGGACAAAAGAGATAGGCAGGAGGGAGTCCTGGCTGTAGCTTAAGTGGCAAAAAAGTTAGCATCTGGGCAAAAAGTTAATTATGCTTTTGTCTGTAACTTTGTAGACTGATTATTCCTTTAAAGATGTGTGAGATTGTGGATAAGCTCTGTTATGAAGGGTGAATCTTATTATGTAATTTCTTTTAAAGTTTCTTGGAAAGTCTAAATGGGAGCACCTACTGGACCACGTTGTGATGCCCTCTCACCCTGCCTGCCTAAATTTTCTTCTCATAGAATAAAGAGTTTACAGAGAAAAAAGAGTTGAGAAAGCAATCCGTTCACTCCTCTTTCCTTGCAAGCTGGGTGCCAACAAGTGCCTCTAGTTTTGATACGCCCCAGGTCAAGACAAGACATGCCAGGTACACCTGACATTTGCAAAACACTGTTGGTTCCCACAGCATAGACACGGCTTGAGAGAATTCTCTGAGCAGATTGCTGATGTAGCACAAGGGCCAGAAGCATATGCACCTTGACTGAATATGAGCAATTGAAGGCTGAGGAAATAAAATTATTTCATGGTGAGTCTGTTGTAATAGTGGAAGCTCCTTCAAGTGCTTTCCTTTTATCCAGTCAGATCAAGCTGCCTGGAAGTATTTAATGTATTTTCTTGCATCACACAAATTAAAAGATGAAAAGAAGGGAATGCTGTGCTCAACTCTTGCTCACTAGGTGTATGTTGAACTCACTAGGATCTGATGCAGAGTTCTTTTTTTAAGGTATATAGACCCTAAAATATATTGGAAGCTATGCTTCTAAGTTCTCGGCCAAAAGATGCCTTTTGTTTATGCCTTTTTCCAAGGTGGTGTGCAGATGTACAAGTTTATCAACAGTTGTCATGGTTGTCAAGAACAAAATTACTTAAATATGTTTACATATCAGGCTGCTAGTGATCTCCACTCTCCATTTTGTAATGTTTAACATGAATATTCAATATTTTAAATTTTTGCTTAGCAGGCTGAAAGCCGCACCATAACTCTCTTAAAAATAATCTTCATAGCTCAAATGTTACTTGGGGTTACTCCTGGGGAGGCTGAGATCTACTTGCTGCCAATACAGCTTTACACAGAGTGAAGTAAGAATTAGGACAATGTGAAATATGTTCTGTTGTTGCATCAAAGTGAAAATATGGAGAGCTACCAAACCTAGACTGGGGCAGGGCACCACGGAATTGTGTTGTGTAGTATCTCTGGAGTAGGATTGTTACCTTGCAAGGCAGAAGACAGTAGAATAAAAATCACATCAACCCACATCAGCTATTTCCTATTAAGAAACACTGGATATTGTTTTTCATAGCTACACTTTATGAAGCGCATGTTATGATAATTGTCAAGCACTGTGATACTTCTTCTTATTTGGTAAATATTGTACATGTGGATGAGATATTATTTTTCCATGGGTATGTTTATATGAATTGCAGCCAGCGCCAACTATGTCAATGTAATGCAACGTTACGTAAGTTTTGTTTAGGTTTTCAGGTGCTGCACGTCACAGGGTTGAAAGTCTTCCAGGAGTGCATTAAGTGATGGGGTTGTCATCTGCTACGTATAGTTTTATCTCTCTAAAGGTGACTTTTGGGCTCTTTTTTTTTTCTGTGTCTTTTAAAATAGTTATTAAATTATCTGTACACAGTTCTGTATGCAATACATGACTCACATTCAGAGTAGAAGATAGGGAGCTTTGTGCTGGGGCTAGTTCCAGTGGGAACTCATCCAAAAGTCTGAGACTGGCCTGAGAAAGCTTTGTTTCCTGCAAAGCTTTTCTTTGGAGATGGATAATCCTGCTGCACCTGCATGATGAAGCTGTTGCCTACTTTTCTTCATCCCGTCTCTCTCTGTGAGTGACCTTTCATGCAAGTATCAAAGGTCCCACAATTCTGAATTCCTTAGGAATAAGGGTGCAACAGTGAAAGTAACACTGAAAATTAAATACAGGTCTTAGATATGTTCCTATTCAGCATTAGTTCTCACAGCAGCTGTAACTTGGCTTTGCCTGTTTGTAGTGCTGATTCTCTGGTATAACGTGGTGAGGGGGATGGCAGGACCCAGGCTAGAGTGCTCCCAGGAGGATTCTATATTGGAAAGAGTGTTGCTGTGGGACATTCCTTCCTCCTTTCTTTCATTCTTTCCAGCTTTTTCACTTCAAAGTCTAACATTGGGACTTCAAACTCAGTTGTTAAAACTAAACAGTGCTTGATATGCACCATGCAAGTAATTATAATAGCACAGGCCCTTTTGACCAAGTATCAGTGCTGTGTATTGCCTTCAGGATTTTTCCCTGGCTGGAGATTGCTTTTGAACTGAAATGATGTGCATGTCTCTTAGGAGTTGAGCTGTCTGGAAAACATTTTGATCAAATTCCATCACAGTTTTGCCAAGTGTGTTTCTTTTGCCTCTCTCTAGCTATTTCCTGTTGCTGTTTATCCAAAACACCACCTGCTGTCAAGGGCAATGCTGGCCATTTGAAATATCTCCATGTCTATGAAGCAGCTGTACCTATTAGGCTTAATTTTTGCAATGAATTTCCAAGTGTATGTAATTTGAAACCCACTCTTTTTCTCTGACCTCCTACCACCACCAGTCATCTCATTTCATCTGCAAGCAGTGAGGGAATTAGGGTGCTAAGAACCTGGAAGGTTTGCTTTCTCTCTTCCAAATTTAACATAATATATGTATTGCTTATGCAGGAAGAAAGGCAGTTTTTCTGTTTTCCTGCTGTATCATATGGCCCTGGGATCTGTTCTCTTCATGAATAGCAACATTAAATATTAATTTCAGTTTATTTGGAGAAGAAGAAGAAAAAAATAACAGAAATGTAGATTAGGCTTGGAAAGTGTGCAATAAGAAATCTTCCAAGAAGTCTGAATCAAAGCAAACCTAAGAATATATTTTTGCATTATAGTGGTCTGTGCTATGTTTGGATCAAGCACAGAAGGAAGAAAAATGTAACTGAATAATTTGAAATATTCCTGAAATAATTATTTTTCTTTCTTTCTTTTTTTTTGTTCAAGATATCCTCGAATGGTGTGGAATTTGAACATCAGCTACCAGCAAGCTGGATAAGTGATATGATGGTCACATCCATCAAATATTCTGGAGCTTTCCTGACAAGGCTTTAAGTTTCTGCCAGGGCATTTGAAATCTTCTTGGGACACTGGAAAATTTTTAGTTTCTCAGCTGTATCAGCAACTGAAAGGATCTGTGATGACTAATATAACTATTTGTTCCAAACAATGTACAGTACTCCTTTTTTCTCCTTTTGGAAACCATCCATGAACAAAATTAATTCTTAGAAAGCCTTGAAATAATCATTACAGCTGTATTAGATGAATGAATAGCTCACCATCTGTAGACTATTGGATCTTTTTATTACAAACATCCTAATCACTGTAAAATTCATGATTTGACCATCCAAAGAATCCTGATACTGACCCAAGTTATGGGACTGCGAAATATAGGGGAAAGCATTTTTAGGTTGTATTATATAAGTCACATTGTCACAGTCTTCTGATCAAATATACCCATCTTTGTAAAACAATTTTCTCCTTTCCATCTTTTTCTCTATGTTCCTATAACTCTAGTCAACCCAGCTGGTGAAATTGGGGTTTTTTTGCAGAATTCTGTTAGAACAGAGTCTTGGAATATTTCTGAACAGCTTGTAATGGAAAGGTTAAGTATTGAATTCAGTGAGGCTGTGTCAAGAAGGTTTTTTCATTACCTGAACAGGCCCACGACTGACTTACCTGGCTCCCCTGAAAGAAAACATGCGATTTTTAATATTTTTGGGGGAGTGTCACTAGATATTACATCTGGTGTCAAAGTCTGTGATGCTTGCTTAGGTCTGCAAAAATCTCTGAACCTCACTTAAATAAACACTTAACAAAAATATACACTGCAGTAGAAAGATGCCACAGTTAGGTGACAGAGCAACCCTCTGAAAAGGGACTCACTGTGCATTCCCAAGGGATGCATCATGTTAAAATAAAATACAAGGAAAACAAGAACATATCAAGAAGAGTGGTCTGAGTATTTCAAAGGCAACAAGGTATGCCAAGAAAAACATTGTAGTCATGCTTCTATCTTAAAGCAACATTTGAGAGGCTTTTAAAAAAGATTTCTACTTCAGTTACAGCTTGATGCCAGTGTGGGATTTCAGGCTTATAGGACCTTTTTAACCTTTTTTTTTTCCAATTTGGATATATATATAAAACATAGAATTAAGAAAAAGCATTCCTGATATTGGAACCCATTTGTTACCTAGTCCAAAAAGACATTTAAAAAATGGATGTCCTTGAAGAAAGAGAAAAAAGGTCCCAGAAAATAATTTTAAATTCCAGAACATCTACATTGACTGTGTTTATATGCAATAACAGATAATGTATTTATCAAACTGGTATTGACTGAAAACCTAAAAAACCACCTACTCTTTCTTGCAATAACTATAGCTAAGTGGTAAGCTGGTGATGAAAACTCTTGGTTTTTTTTACCTGAGATCAGGCATAATGATCTTGGCTGCAGTGGAAAATACACTCTTTCTTTGAAACACAACAGCTTCTGCAGGCTACATACTATATGAAATCTATTCTGCTGAATATTTTTCCTCACAGCAATTATTAGGAGAACAGGAATGGCACAGAGCTGGAAAAAAGGATCAAATTGAAACCTTTTTTTCAAACCACACTTTCATGGATACTCAGTGAATACTGCATGAACAGTAAGTGAAAGAACATGAAGAGTAAAAGAGATAGGAGTAATGCTGTCTGGCTTTAGGTGGCAGTTGTCAAAAGGTGACATCCAGAAAAAGTAGCTGATTTGGATGGGAATGAACTATAAACCAGCCAAAGTGAGTAGTGCTCAGAAGGGAATATACTGGCTTGTGTTTCTGATCAGTCCTGTGTTGCCATCTGTCCCTGCTCTAAAGAGCATAACAACCCTTGGTGCCTCTACATGGTTGCCTGCTTAGGCCATTACCTGAGCATCTGCTTTGTTTTGCTGGATTTCAGTATTGCCACCAATAAGGGGGAGTACAGTACTCTGGAAAGTGAATCTACATAAACTGAGAGAGGAACCTAACCCAGCTGTAAAGCAGAAGGAGGAACACTGCACAGCTATTGCCCTCGTGCAATATGCTGTCCACCCTGGCCCTCTTGACCTCTCCAGTTTTCTTCTTTCCTATTTTACTCCACTTATCCCGTGGCAGCACATTTTGTTTCTTTAGCTGTGTGTGGTAGTTCAAGCTACAAAACTGGATATTATTCTATGGTTTCATACACTTAAAAAGATTACAGGAATGTGCTTCTGGGCTTTATATAGTGATGTTTGTGATAGGGTGAGAGACATAGGTTAAACCTGTGTGTTCAGCTGTGTGTTCCTATTCAGTGGAATAGGAAGCCTAGGACACTTCAGACCAGGCAGCCTCAATAGAATAAAACTAGCCTGGCCTGTGTCCACCAGGATTTTTTATATATATATACTAGCTAAGACAAACAAATGAAAGCTTTGGAAGCAAACATAAAATGAAGTTTTTATAAGAAGTTCTATAACCAAGCTAAAACTTTCTGAAAAAATGATGAGCTAAATACTTTGGCTCTTAAAAAAATGACATCCCATTTTGTCTTCCTTTCTCTGGAAAGTGTCTGAAGTTTCTTAAGTTGCCTAATATGAGACAGTGAAAGCCTACGATCCTGTTGGCCTCTACATTAAAGAAAATTATAACTACCCTTAAAAGATGTATTTCATCCTGCCTTTCATATTACCAGGCTGTTTTCTGCAGTGGGTATTTGCAAGTGACGTTGATCTTCAGAAAACAACCACAACAACAAAACAACCATAAAGAGAAACAGCTGAGTTAATTTCAAAACCTTTAATTTCAGAAATAATGTATGAAAAATATAAAGACTGTCAGATTAATGCAGTATTGGATAGGGGAGGGAAAGCACACTTCCCAAACGTTAGATACTTAACATAGGCATTCACAACATCTTAGCCAGCCCAGCTGTTGAATCCTGTGGCGTCAGGCATTGCATCAGCAAGTCAGGCACCCTAGGCTTCCTTTGTAGGTAGTGGGGAGTGAGATGTCTGGACAAGGTAACTGGAAACACCTGAGTTGAGAGTCCTGATCAACCAATGAAGGAATCTCTCCCTCTCTGCCAGATGTCATGAGAATTGTTTGCTTGGGAGCTGCCTAAAATGAAGTGATGCCAATTATCCTTTCTATATAAATTTTTAAACAGTTAATAAATTGCCTGAAGTCTTTTATGAAATATCATGGAAGCATTTACTTTCTCTTGGTCTCATTTCCCAGGAGTATATCTTTATTTCTTTCACTCTCCTAAATTCTCCTTACCTAGTTTCCATGTTTCATTCCTTGCACCATTATGTTATGATCATCAGAACAACATTTTATGATTTGACCTTATCATAGGCGGATCAAAACTGTTGTACAGTGGGAAATAATGCTTACTAAATTTAAACATCAAGGTGAACTGTTATTTACATGCAAGACAGCTTTATTGTTATGATCTTTTATTTATTGCACTTCTAGTGTACTGGGAGCTTGGCAAGTTTTATTGCTAGGTTGCTCCCTGTCCTTTGAATACTGATATTTTGGAATCCTCCTGAGAATGAAAGGCTGGTTGAGCTCCTCTTGAAACTTGGCAGATGATATTCTTATTTATCTTTTTTAAATGAAAAAACAAAATGTAATCACCTTTCTTTCTGAATATCTGGCAACATGTGTATAGCAGACATAAGCAGTTGCAGTTACCTTCCTCTGTTAATCACACTGGCTAGGAATATTTACAGGTTTTATGATCTGATTGCCTCCTTCATGCAACGTAATTCACCACCACAGCTGGGGATAAATACTGTAGGGAAGGTACCCTGTAAGGTACTTTACCAGGGAAGGTAAAGTATACAATCTTCTTCAACGTGGTGTATTTACCTGTTTAATAAACCTGGTTCACAGCTTCCAACAGCTATAGCCGGTCATGAATAATGTAATTTATGTCAGTCCATAGAGACCTGGTAGCAGAACAATTAGGGCACCTGGCTGTAGAGCAGGAGTCATGAGCACAGGCTGTGCTCCATATGTGTGCTGACAGCGGTTCCCAAGGCATCCTGTTTTAAATGAAGGCTTAGTCACTCAGGCTGGCAAGTGGAAGGTGTGCAGGGGTGATGCCAACAGGCTCATGCCCATCCCTGCTGTTTCCTACAGAAGTGGCATGCTTTTAAATGTATTTACCCAGGTCTTATCCCAAGACCTGGGGAGGGTGGGGAATGGTGAATGTCTTGTAGATGCATATCACTGCCCTCTTATGGGTGGAGTCAGTGGTAATCAGCAATATATTTTCAGCCTCCCCCAGGCAAGGTGCATGGTGTGCCTCAAGTTTAGGAAGCGACAAATAGTGGTAGCCTTAGCTTGCACAGCAATGAGGTGTAAGAGCAATATGTGCTGCCATTCTGGAAGAGGGACAAGCACACCAAGTCACACAATTGCTACACAATTGTAGCATAGTGGTTATAATTTGGCAGAACACTAGTCCAAAGCTGACAACAATTCTTAGTGTGCCCCAGGATATTCTGTTGGGTCCCACTGAATGAAAGGGCATTTGGTCAACAAATAACGTCTTTCCAAGGTTCTGCTGCACAGACCCAAATCCTTGTCTTGCTGCAGATGGACACCTGATACAACCTTATTCAAATGCACTGGCTATCCTTGAAGCATGTTATGAAAGAAAAATAGATTAAGAAATGGCATTATTTGCAAGTAAACTGTGTAACAGTATCAAATCTTATGAGGTAGTGCTGTGCAGTCCATTGAAACTAAGATTTAGTAACATCTCTGCTAAGGGGGAAAGAGAATGTATTCTGCTTAACTAGAAGTGGACTTCCCTACCAATATTTTTGGGCTACTACAGCCTTAGTCTCTTTTTTCATAAAAAGTAATATCAAGCTCCAGCTCCATTATACTGTTTCTGACCTCTCTGTCAATCTCTTGGAATCTCTTGGAGCTGTGAAATCTGTGCTGGATCAGGCCTTGATCTCCACTCCCTGTGATAAACAGTTGCTGTTTTTCTCTATACCTGTGCACTACTAGCTAAGGTACATAACAGTCAACGGGAGTTACACGCTATAGGTCCAAGTCTAGTGAATTACTCATGTTAAAGTGGGGAGATTCTGCTGCTCTCCCCTGCTCTGTTCCTCTCTGTCTCTGCAACTTACCTAACTGTACAGTGACCTGACTCAACTTGGCAGCACTGAAATAACACCAAAACAAAACTATAGCATTTTGCTGCTTAGTAAGTTTAAATGGCTTTATGATACAGACAGAGCATCAGAAATTACACAACAGAGGAGATGAAGGTGTGCTGTTTGGAACGGAGATACAGGCAAGGAAGAGGGAGAAGGAAAGTAGAGGAGCAGGAACATTACATCCGGAGGAAACCAGCTGTTAAATCTCCTCCACTGTACATCTGGCTATACTCATAGCATATCAGCACTACTTTCTTGCCTACAGAGAAGGCACAAAGACTATCAGTGGATCTCCTGGTGCTACACGGGTTAGTTGAGGCATGGCAAGGAATTGGAGTGAGGTGTCACAAATGAGAGTTGAGTGTCTGAACTGCTGATCATTTATTCTTACCAGAAGTTGCAACTAATCTTTCTTCCTCCCTCCTTAATCCTGCTCTAATATGGTAACTCTACTTCAGGTTATCAGCAGATAGGGGTATTTTAATAGTGCACTGCAAAGGCAGAGGTCTGGTATCCTTCTTCTGTCTTTGTAAACATGAACTGGGAGAAGTCTGTCTGGAGAGCTGCCAGGAGGAGAGGGACCTGGGGGTGTTGGTCGACAGCCGGCTGAACATGAGCCAGCAGTGTGCTCAGGTGGCCAAGAAGGCCAATGGCATCTTGGCTTGTATCAGAAACAGTGTGACCAGCAGGTCCAGGGAGGTTATTCTCCCTCTGTACTCGGCACTGGTGAGACCGCTCCTTGAGTACTGTGT
>WAAB01011620.1:35037-108103 GCA_013389865.1 Piaya cayana | reverse complement strand
ATTCTGTGATTCTGTGATTCTGTGATTCTGTTACAAATGATCTGCTATCTAGGGAGTACAATGGAAGTTACTTTCCATTTGTTACTGCCCTGTTGTAGTCTGACTAATTATCTGCCAGAGCCTTCTATTTTCTAAGCGAAATGTACTAATGTGTGGGTATGGGGTCTCTAAGGTCCCTTCCAATAAAACACATTCTATGATTTCGAAGTGTAAAACTATGTTTAACATTTTCATATCCAGGATTGCTTCTAATTGGAGTTTTTATTAAATATTTCTTTGCAGTCAGGATTGGTAACATGAAAATATATTATGTCCTTTGAAAGCCTGAAGCTAGCATGAACCAAAGATTGGCTTGTTGCTGCATAATAATCATATGACACTTAAAAGTCACTGTGCAGACTGTACACGATGCTTGGGGACATGTTTAAAAGCAATGTAATCAGCTGTCAGTCTGGTCTTTCACTTTGCGTGTATCTAGAGTAAGTCAAACAGACGTATTCTACTTGTGGGTCTTGCAAATTTCTCTTTAACTACCCACTTGTAAAATCTTCTAGTAGCATGATACAAAGGCAGAAAACTGCTCATATAACATCTTGAAAATAATGTACTAGATCAAAAAGCTTCTGAATGATGAAGCATTAATTGCATTTCATATTAATCCCTTTTTTTTTTAATTGGCCACATCTCTCTCAGTTAACATAACTTCTGCTTCTGGAGTTCATGCAGACAGACTGCACTTTCCTCATTCCTATTCTGTGAGTGTGTTTGAAGTATGGAATACTTGGTATCCACAATACAAGCTGTGCTATTTTGCTGCAATTAGTTACTTAGGTCATTTGTTATGATTTCCATTACCTAACTGATGGAGAAAAATTTATAATTAGGAGGATGAGATTGGCTTTCTGAATAAGGCAGTAATTTGCAGGGTGAAATTTAGGAGAGAAGTAGGACATCTTCCCTTCTTTTAATGACAGAGGTCTTGTCCCTACAATAAATCCTAGAAAATTTGTTACTCTTAATACTTTAGGAAAGGAACATGTTTCTTTAAAAAACTGTATTCTATTTAAAAAGGAATGCCACTGTCTCTTCATATTATCTGTGAGAAATACTGTCAGTAGAGAGTTTGGTTTATGTCAGTCTGAATACAACAGTTCTATTGTGTCTATTCTGTACTTAGATACCCTGGATCTGTGGGCTGTGGTTCTAGTCATCCTTCAATTTTAACCTATAATCAGTGATATAGCTGTAGGCAGAGGCTAAAGATTTGGTACAGGGTTCTAGTTAAAGCCACTCCTTGCTGTTAAGGCAGCTTTTCTGTACTCTTTGTGTGGTACATATGCTGAAATGAGTTAGGAATTTTAACAGTTAGGAGCCAGGAGCTTATTGCTACTTCCACATTTGGTAGGACTGGAAGTCTTTATAGGCATACATATAATGTTAAAGTCAGGATAACAATGAGAGTCCGGACTAGTTGGAGACCACAGCTTCTGCTGAATCTATGTGGGAATACAAAATTCTGGTTATGAGTATTTTCCTTAAAACTATGTTACTTATGTAGTTTTAAAAATAATCTCAAGCTTCAGTATTGGGTTGATTGTAGTAATTTATTCTCTGGCAATTCAAATTTAGTTCAATATGTATTTGACATTCAAATTTAACTTTGAACTCTGGCCAGTGAAAATACGAGACAAAGACTGGACTTGAAAGTGACAGGGCAGTGTGTCTGGACTTGCACTGTCTAGTCATGAGCATGAGGGCTTGAGTAGTGCTTGCAGGGAAGTCTTGACCTCCGTGATGGGCTTATGCAGAAATGGTAAGTTAGATGTCAGGCTGAATTATCTTCAGGAGATGTATGTTACTCTTCATGGAGTACATAGATTAGTGTGATCTGGCTTCCAATTCTGATGTCTGCTTTAAGTACCTTCTGCTAGATGGTATGAATCAAGTCTTTTTGCATGTTGGCAGTAGCACCAATGAGGATCAATTGCCTGAATTTTCAGCACAGCAGCAGTTATCTAGTACTACTCTGTAACTTACTCAGATTACTTTGATCAGCAGTTGCCCTCCTTGTCAGTTATTTTGAACATTATTTTGAATCCTTTGGGCAAATATGGAAATACTGTGAAAATGGAAAAGCTGGAGCTAAGGTAGATGAGTTCATTCCTGCTTTGTTCAGGCTTGATCTAATTCCGACTAAAGTACCTTTCCACAAGAGGCTGGGTGGAGACACCCAGGTTCCGTAGCTCAGCCAGTTTGGCTATTTCAGTTGGAAAATTTTATTTCATTTATACTTGTGTTCAGTTGACTTCAGGTCAACTTTATGCTTGCTTCTCCTTTCTAGCAGATATACAGATTCACCTGGTTCCTGTGCATTTGGTAGTTTTCCCACTAACATCAGTGGATGAGAAAATATTCAATAAGCAATACTTACAATGCATTTAATCTTTAATCTGAAACTCTGTGAAGTCAGCCACCCTCCCTTTGTATAGAAATGGAGACTGCAGTTGCAAAGAGGCTTGAATGGGAATTGAATGAATTGAATTGAATCCTGTGAAGGTCAGACTTGGCACAGAACTCATTAATCTGCAGTTTTGGCTCAGACAGGCATTTTCCTCGCTCTTTCCTCCTTCTTTCTTTTCCTCCTCTTGGCTGCTTGTCGTTGTCTGGTCTCCCTCCACTGTGCTAGCCCAGTTGTGAGTAGGACTGCAGAAAAAGTTGGACTGGGAAACCTTTCCACCTAGAACAATTATTATTGTATTGGAGGTACAGATTATATTTTAGCTGAATCACTTCCTTAGGAGACTGCATGAATGTTTGGGAAAGCTGGGAAATGCTGGGAAAGTGCTGCAAGAACCAGAGCTGCACATGAAATAGGAATGGCTTGAGCTGGCAAAAGCATCCTAGCTGCCAAAGCCTTGGTCTCAGGAAAGTGCTCTAAGGGCAAGGGAAAACCTGATCAAGTGACCTGATACAGTACTGGCAATGGACCTCTTTGAACAAGGGATTAGAGTGGGCGAACTCCGATGGTCCCTTCCAACCCCAATTATTCTGTGATTCTATGATTCAAACTTAAAACCTGTTTCAGGAATCCTTTGATTCTGTTGTGCTGTTCCACACATTTCTTCAAGACAAATACAAAGCTTAGATCAATACTGTCCAACAGAGATAGAAGCCCTCTGACCATCTGGTATGCTAAACAGTAAAAACCAAATCACATCCTCCTATTTTTTATTTAGTAAGAAGAACACTATTACAGCTTTAATTTATTCTTTCCTGCTTTGTCCTAAATAAGAATTGCAAAAGTGGCATTATGCAAATATTACAACTTAATTTTAAGTGATGTTAAAACTGAAAAGATGATGTCTAGGTAGAAATACTAGATAATCCCATGCCTGCATCACTGTCAAACTCTTTGTAATATGCATGCTACGAAACCTGCTCTTCCATAGCAAGTAGCGAAGTAGGCAATGTCTCTGTAGTGGAGAACTATCCCTGAAAGCCATCTATCATCTCTCAGAATCATGGCCACCCTGTTTTGGTAGTAGATTGTGTGTCTGTGTTGAATATATACCTTTGCTTCCTTCTTCCGTGCTGTGATGTTGGTGCTGAAAGCAAAAATCCTCTCCAGGTGCTCAGCCTCATGTGCAACATGCAGAGGGAGTTAAAGACAAGCTAGCCTCCACTCTAGCTGCCGTAAGGGAGATATTGAAGAAAGTGCTGAAGTCTGCAGTTCCCAGCCATCTAAGGTGACCCTCCAGATATTCCAGCTTTGTCAACCCCTCCTACTTTCCAATGAGATAATATTTAAAAAGACCGCAGCATACTGTACAAAAAGATCCAAGGCCAAGGAGGAACAGTGTCTGGCACTCAGAGTGATGTAGCTTATGCTTCTGCAGCCTGCACAATTTCAGTTAAGAAAAATTCTTTTTATTATACATGAAAGTACAGGTGAGAGACCTAATTATAATTTTTTGCTATGTTTAAATGAGAATCAACTCCAACTATTCAAATAAATATGGAATAAACCAATTCCAAGCCTATATAAATCTATTCGGTTGTTTTTAAGATATGTTCTAGGTAAATACAACTCCACTTGCTTGACATCTAGAATGGGATTCATTGATGGATTCAATGGAAAGGAATAAATGCTTTGCAATATGTGAGTCATCCCATTCTTGGATATATAAATTAATTCAGATGAGTTGTACTCTAGAAGTGCTTCTCCACTACAGTAAAAAGGTTGTCTAGACAACTGGCTTAGTTTTGAATGTTTTTAAAGGCATAAAAAATTGTTCATGAGATGAATCTCATCCCTGGTTTACTACAGACCTCACTTGTGCTCAGGTTTAACATGGGGATCCCAGAACCTCATTCTGTTGCTAACATGAACATGTTTATCTCTGTCTGATCTGTACTAAACAGAAGGACTCGTGGTGAGGAGGGACAGATGCATGCTGACATGCAGAGCTATGGCCAGAGCCAGGCTAAGGGGGACATCAACCACTCAAAGGCTTCCTGAAGGGTGTCAGCTTGGGGAGCATACAGCCAGGGTGATATGTAAGGGCATGCCAGTAGCTGTTGCTGCCCAGACACAAGGCCTGCAGGTCCCTGGTGGCAACTAGTAGGAGTTTGCAAGGCAGGAAGAAGCACTGTAGTAGGATGGTTTGGGAGACAGCTGCTGCCAAATCTTCTTGCGGCAGTTCTGCCTGCATTTCTTACATGTCAGCAAACTCTCTGTATGACACAGGGAGAGGTACAGAAGTTGCACTCTTTACAAGCTGACAGCAAACTGGTATCTAGAGAACGTAAGGAACTTTTTAGAGAAACTATACTTCAGAGTAATACAGTGGAAGATCAAGACTTCTTGTGCACCTCAGGGATGTAATCTCAAGGAAAATTCCCTGGAGGCAGACGTGACCCCAGATGAGAACTCAAGCCAGATGACTGTTTTCTCCACGCCAGCACAGCTGTTCATATCACCATGTGAGAGACTAAACTAGGAAACTGATGCCACTGAAACATAATGTGTTTTTTGTTATTTTACTGTGTGGTTTGCTGCCTTGTGTGGCTCTGCTGCCGGAGGTTTGTGGTAAGGTTGACACAGCAGCCCTTGCTCAGAACTGTTTTTTAAAGGCTCAGCAGCTTATTGCATAGCCTCATAGTTTTTATTTGTATCCTCTCAAGCAGCCCCGTGGAGTGACACAATTCTTCACATACATCCCTAGCTATACTTTGGCTGATCCTCAGAGGTCATCCTACATAACCACCAGCTCCCTTCTCCTTTGAGAGAGGTGAGCCAGGCTGTAGTCACAGCACCTTTACTTGTCAATGACTTCACTGGCCCAAGAAATCAATCATTAAGGTGGACTTGCTCTTTAAAAGGAAGGCAACGAGCCTTTGCATATCACAGGCTGGCGTGATGCGTGTTGGTTATTTGAATTGTAAAGGGTAGAATCCCTTGGGCCTGTATCAGATGTTTCATGACTTTCTTTGGGAATGGCTGACATCTTACTGTCCTCAGCTCAGTGCCTCACCCTGGATGTGCAAGGTACCTTTGAGTCAGCTACTGCATCACTTCAGTTTACATCATGGTTATGGTCTGTGGTATAATAAGGCTGATTCATGTTGATTCATCAGTAGCTCAAATGTCCATATGGTGTGTGCTAGGCATAAGGCCGAGGTATTATTTTTCTCCTTTCATCCTGTTTACCTTAGGCATTTCTACTCTTCACAGCAGCCCTTAGCCAAGCTTGAATAGATTTACCATTCTGCAGAGCATTGCTAGAAATCCTTCCTTCTCCCTCCAGCATCTTTCTTTCAGGGGCTTTCATCCATCTTCACTCCAGTTGCAGATGCACACTATTTGATGTGTCCTCCCTTGCTGTGCTACCAACCTGTGCATATCTGCAGGGTTCTGGCCCTTTCATTTCTTGATAGCCCATTGAGGCAAATGTTTGAGAATTTTCTTTCCCTTGTTTTTCCTTTTCTCTCAACAAGAGTTCTACCCTGTGCCTGTCCCTTATAACCACTCCTACAGCACTGGAGAAAGCTATGACCAACAACATTAAAAATAATGCAAAATGTTCCCACATTTTCTATACAGCAGCTATGGACATAGCTCACAAAATGCTGTGATATTATGTGCTGCAGGGAAAAATATTGCCTGTTGTACATGGACTGGTTCATTACTGCCAAGAAAGCTCCTTCCTGACGCACTGGCATTCTCTGCAGGGCACATTCCCTAAGTGGTTCTCACCTTCAGCCCACTGCTCTTCTCCTTTACGTTATGCTCAGTCTTTAATTCCCATTCCTGCTTCGTCCCACTGGCTCTGCCTCTGTGACTCCATGACAGGCAGCAGGTTGAACCCTATTACTGAAATGATCAAAGCTCAATGGAACTTTATTTCAGATGGTTATTTTTGCTTCTGATGGATGCAGTGGTATGGTCAGCAGTACCTCCTGCAGCCTGCAGGCAGCGCCCAGCAGAGGAAGCGCCTCCGGCTGGACAGGAATCTTTCTGGTGGCTTTGCCTTGAAGAAGACAAAATTCCGTGCAACAGCTCCTGCCTGACAGGGGTCTCTCAAAGGGGGCTCAGTGTAAGAAGGGTGATGGATCAAAGGATCTGCTCAGTGAGACCTTAAGGTGGTGGGTCAGGGTGGGAATGAGAAGAAAGGTGGAAAAGAATCTATGAATCACAGCGTCATAGAATCATGTAGGTTGGACAAGATCTTTAAGATCATTGAGTCCAACCCTGAACCTGCCAAGACACCACTAAACCATGTCCCTAAGCACCACCTCTACATGTCTTTTAAATCCCTCCACGGATGGTGACTCAACCACTACTTCTAGCCTGTTCCAAGGCTTTACAACCCTTTTGGTGAAGAGATTTTTCCTAATAACCAGTCTGAACCTCTCCTGGTGCAACCTGAAGCCATTTGTTCTTGTCCTATCATTTGTTACTCAGGAGAACAGCCTGACACCCACCTCACTACAACCTCCTTTTAGTTGAGGTTGTAGAGAGTGGTAAGGTCTCCTCTCAGTGTCCTTTTCTGCAGACTAAACAAGCCCCAATTCTCTCAGCCACTTGTCATAGGACTTGTGCTCCAGACCCTTCACCTGCTTTGTTGCTCTTCTTTGCGCTTGTGGCAGCACCTCAGGATCTTTCTTGTAGTGAGGAGCCCAGAACTGCAGTGGGCCCAGACAAGACTCGGAGTGCTGTCAGAATGGAGAGTTTTTACCCCAAGTAAGAGAGAGGTTTTATGGGGTAACATCAAATCAAGAAGGGATGCGTTGAAAAGAGGTGTCATATTTTTTACTAGACAGATACAGCTAGAAAAAGCCCAGACACACTCCTAGGCACACAGACTTTTCAGTGACATGGAAATGGGTTTGTGTGTCTGAAAATCTGTCCATTTTTCCCCCCACAAAACCACAATTTAATAAAAACTAGGACCTGTCCTTACAAATATTTCCTTAGTTGTGTCCTGGGAACATCATACCCCAAACAGCCACACTACTACAGCCAGAAGCAGAGACAGAATGAAATGTGGGGAGCCAGCAATTGGAGGAAAAAGTCAAAGGTAGCTCTTCTTGTTGGCTTTCTCAAGTCTACATTGAAAACAGGCCTCTCACTTCCTTATGCAGTCTCTGCCCAACAGTAGATTTTATGTTCTCTTGGGTTCCTGGAGCTCAAAACAATCCAGTGTCTGAAATTGCTTGCTTATTTGTTACATAGCCAAATCCTGTTTAGCTCTCTCCAAAATTAGCAGAGCTACTCAAATAGTAGAGATGATGACCTTCCTGTCATCTTTGTGCACAACTTCCCCAATCTTTACTGGATAAACTGCCTCAAAATAAGTATGTCTATCAACATATGTACCAAAGCTCTATCCCCAAGCACAGACACTCCATGAAGGAAGTCTCCTAGTATATGATAACATACTGCCTTTGTGTTTCTAGTTTAGTGAAGGGTAACTGATTGAATATGATTTCAGGGAAGATTGCTGATTTACAGTTTCTTCAGGAAATTGTGGTGTTTGCTTAGACACTATCCTTAGTCGGAATACATTAAGCCCACTGGCATAAAAGATAGCCACAATTCAAGTTATTTGTATGGTTACTGAAACAATAAAAGTGTTCTCTTTGTAGTCAGTCTTCCCACTCATGGGATCAGCTAGTTTTGTATCCGTGCTATCTCATACCGCAAACCAGCAAGGAGAAAACAGTAATCCTTGACTCTTTTTTTTTAAAGTGGAGGAGGCAGGGGAAGGACATTATTGTATTCTGTACGGCTTTATTCAGCAGCAAGCTTGAACTGAACCACAATTTACAAGTGTTGCACACCTATCCTGATAAATACCAGCAGTGGAACAGTCAGATTATTGTGAAGAAAAAAATGAGACAAAACCAAGTCAAATTTAGCAAATTAATGTTGGGACTTTCCGGCTCTAGTTTTAGGAATTGCTTATCAGAAATTGTTCAATGAGGGGGTGAGTTGTTTTCAAAAAGCTTTTTGATAAAATAAAGTCAAGTGGCAATCTATCCAGAGTTTTTCCTCCCACTTGCAATATAAAGTTGTGATCTGGTAACTAGAAAGTATTCTATCTCATCAGTCCTCAAATCCAGAGAAACCAAGAGAAGGAGAAATAGTCAGTTTGCCTCTGAAGTGCTAGCAGTTGACTCCAAAGGGTCCCTGAGCTTGTTGTTGAGAAAGGTCTTTCTCAGGTATGAGGACATTGTCTTGGAAGTTACAGGTTTGGCCTCAAACGCAGGGAAGAATTAGATATTGCTGTGCAAAGAACTTTTCCCTGGGCATTCAGGAGGAACCTTCAGTAGCTATGTGTTTGTTTACTCTCCAAACCAGGGTCTTCTATGTGTTTTCTGGGGACAAATGCTGGTGAAAGCAGATGCCAAGCCACGGCCACAATAAAGCCAGCAGAACTGCTTGAAAAACCAGACTATTCCCCCTTCCTTCTCTCAGGCAGCCATTCATGTCCTTACAGAAACCTTAAAATTGCAGCACAAGCATTTGTATGACCTTGTGGGGAAATACATTGGAAAAAATGTGTATTTTTTTTTCCCCAGGGGCCGTTTTTCAGCTGGTTCAGTTCCCTGATCCGGTCCCCCATGTAGCCACACAAATATTTATGATGGCACAGTACAACAGATGATCTGGGAGAAGATGTGGGGGTGGGAGAAAGCAGGGACTGCTTTGTTGGCAGTCACATTCACTTAAAGAAATACCAAACTGTAGTTTAAAGAAGAAAGGAATAGCAGTGGGATGACACATTGAGAAGGGAGTTGAGGCATATGCATTATTACCCAGAAATGAAAACACAGCTTCAAATGTCAAATGGTGCAATTACAGGGAGTGAAGATCAGCTAACACAGCCATTTCCAAATGATGCAATCTGCAGGCAGGGAGATTTTCATTATTTCAGTCACACTGAAACTTCACCTTGAGGGACCTGGGAAGTGGAAGATGAAGATGGTGGAACAAAACAACTGCAAAAGCAGTAGTTCTACATGCAGATGATTCCTGTGTGATCTGCAAGATCTGAAGTGAGATCCTATGTGGGACAGTTTTCGATAAATATACTGATGCCTGTGTGCTTGCATGTGTGCATGGGTACAGACTGGGATTCTGTGAGGGGTTGTTATGTCGTTTTCTTCCGTTGAAGGTACTTGTGGATTTCTTTTGAAAAGGGTTGTGACCAGAAGGAGATTTATTTACCACTGTTTTCTTACTAAGCTCTGTTACTTGCGCCAGCCTTCTGGACCTTGTACACTGCAATGGCACAATAGCCAGAGTCCTCACAGAAAGATGACTTATAATCATGAGTCATAGAATCACCAGGTTGGAAGAGACCCATTGGATCATCAAGTCCAACCATTCCTATCAAACACTAAACCATGTCCCTCAGGACCTCGTCTACTTGTGCCTTAAACTTGTGGCTCCCTGTCCTATGTTGCCTGTGTTCACTCTGACTCCTGTTACCTGGCCCTGGAGTTTGTCTGGCCTTGGGACAATGTCCTGTCTTTACCTACCCACAGCCCCCAAAAGTGGCCTTGCTGGGCCTTTGATGGCCTCTGGCATTTGCAGTAAAGTCTCTTTTTTTTATACCAAAACATCCAATTCATCCAGGTGGAAAGGAAAGAAATTGAATAACTATTGGTCTCTGCTTCATGATGATCTACTGTAAAATCCTTCAGAGATATTTTCCAGTCCAGAAGGGTGCTCACAACATGCTCCACCATTATGAGTTTTATGAGGCTGCCAAGTCTTTTCAAAGCCTTACAGCTAAACATGTGCTGTAATGCTTTCTTGGACAGGGGTCCAAATATGCTTGGATGTGTCTCTGCTGCAGTCTCAAGCACCAGCTCATATCTGCTCTTTTACTCTAGAGCTCAAGATACAAGTTAGACACATTGAGCTAATTTTGAACTTGTTAGCTCAGCTGGCTACAGCAGTCTAGCTGAGGGGGCAAGGAGGTCATCCAAAAATTTCTGGTCAGAAAATTAAGGTAAATTAGGCAGCTCTGAGCTCCATGGTGCAGGTTGATGGCTGTCTCTCCCCCAGCAGACCAAAGCTTGGTTTTTTTCATGCTGTACAGCATTTTTGGGGTAGTCATACCATTATGTTTTAATGGACTAGGCTCCTTACATACTAAGTTAAATTTTCCATGTTTACATCTGTGTTTTAAAAGATTTTCTACCTGATCATTGTGTATAGTGTCATAGTTATAAATGATAAGGGCATTTGTGCTCTGCAGTCAGAATTGTGGGAGGATGGGCTATGTGTAAGTACTTTGATTCTAGACTAAATGCAGGGTCTGATTTAGCATGGCAGTTCTTGTAATATCGTGCCTGGGGACCCATGAACCAGGTCCTTTCAGAAATGTTTTTTAATGAATGAAGTTTTGATTATCCAAGTGACCCTTCATTCTTCACTGGTACCTTATTTCAGCAGATGCAATTTCAGCCAGTATTGCCCTAGCTTTTAAGTGAATGATATCATTATACCTCCATTTCTTCAGAAGTTCTCAGTATCTGTGTTGATATCAAACATGTCAGCAGCTCTGTGATCTTCATTAGAAGCAAAAGATGACAGGGAGAGGGCTGGCTCAGGCAGTGAAAAGATCTTTAAAAAATCTGTCTGTTCAGACTGTAATAATGGAGCAATGATTCTGGCTTAGTTAAAGGATGCATAGTAAGAGGCAGAACAGCCTGAGATCAGACAAATTAGTAGTTACCTTCTTTTGTGCTTGGGAAATATCCTTTCCAGAGTATTACAAATTCTTTGTTGTCCCTGCATTTAACAGCTTTGTAGGAAATCTGTTTGGAATGAATGACCTTGGGAAGTGGTTTGCCATTTCAGCTGCTTCAAAGTTATGGACATTATTGCTGGGCTTACAAAGCTATGAGTGAAAAAGAAGCAAAAATATTATCATCATCAATTCCAGGAAGAGAAAGATCAGGAACTTTTTGCTTAGTAATTCTGCAACTCTGTGTGTCAGTGTTTGTGTCATGTTGGCATCTCCAGCCCTGATTGCCAGTCCCTGGGATTCTCCCTACTCTGCCCACAGCCCTGATTTAGCCCCCAGAGTTTTGTTGGTCCCTGCTCCAGTGATGCTGCAGCAGGGATGATCTCCAGCTCCCCACAGTCCTGCCTGGCCACTGAACCCCGCCGGTTCCTGCCTCCACCCTCTGGGAGGTCCGCAATACCGAGGACTGGAGCTGCCTCAGGTGCTCTGATAGGTCAGCAGCAGCCCTGTTCTGGGCTCTGCCACCTGCCATAGGGAGCTCCAAGCTCTCAAGAGGCACTGACAATCAGGTTGTTTTTGCTGGAATTCAGCCAGTGCCTTTCTGAGGGATTTTTCCTGCTGCTTTCTCAGATATATGAATACATCTGAGCTGACTAAAAATATTCTTATCTATTATTCAATAATCTCTTCATCTTCCACCTTGCTGCTCGGCTGCTTTGTAAAACTTTAACAATAAGCTCATTTGATTGAAGCAGAGATAAGGAGTCAGCTTGTGTGTGTAGATTTTTGCTGGAGAACAGTTTGTGAGACTCATGTGCATTTGGTCTGTCTGCTTGTTTCAAGACCCATAGACATTACCATAAGAATCGACTACTTGTTTTCATTTCCACAGTCATTTTGAGTCCATAACATAAGACAAACATGTTCTTTAACCTTTATTTAAAAATATCTGTTGCAAAAGCCCTAAGCTCGTCTCTAAAACCCAGAAATAGCAAATGAGCTGTGTGAAGCAGTACTCAAAACAGAGTGTTTTCATTCCCATATTTTTTTCACTTGAATGACTCTTTTTCACCAGTGTCAGAATATTTGGTGGATGCATTTGACAATATTTCCTTGAGGAGTTTATAATCGCCACATGTTGAGGCTGGATGAGGAGGAGTAAGGAAGGAGTTACCTAATACGAGAAGAAAGAGCAACTGCAATAACATCCCACCCCTCTTATCCCACTTTGGATACTATGACACAGTTCTAGTTTTAGGAATATGTGATTTCTCTTTTTTGGTCCTGGAAAAAAAGAAAGTAATGCATTTTTCAATGAGATTATGAGGAGTAACTGCCATCCTTTGGCCTGCACAACCTGTGCATGCGCAGGCAGTGTGAGAACGTCTGTCTTGTGAAGATGCTTGCTCAGAAGTGATAGAGGAAGCCTAACTCTAATCCAGAGCATGGCAATATGTGTGCTCTGAAACATGAGTCTCACCTAGCGTAGGAAATTTTACTACAAAATATCTATCATCTGAGTTGTTGCCCTAGTATAGATAGGTGGATAACCGTCACCTTCTTCTACTTGTGCCACAGAGATAGTAGGTGTGATACCAGTGGCTCCTCCACATTTGCCAGAGAATCTTTCACTTGAGATATCCCTTCAGGTTTCCTGTGTAAGCAGGACTAAGAAATAAACCATCTATGTTCTCAGTACTTCCCTGAATCACAATCAGGGAAGGAAGGAATGGTTAAAAGCATTTTTTAAAAATTATTGACAATTAACAAACATCTAAAAATATCTTCTTAAGCCTCTTTGGCCTAACACTTCTGAGAAAATATACTGATTTAGTACATAGCTTGCACAAAACAGAGTTGTGTTTAATAATATGGCAGCTTGTTACAGATTTCTGCCCTCATTCATTCCAAGGACAAAATTAAGTTTGACATTGGGATAGTTAGAAAATGGTTTACCTCATACATTTTAACACTGCATTTTCCCTGTATAATGTCCAGCTTAGTTATCCTAATTTTATCTTCAGTAATGGGTTCCTAATTTTATTGTTGTGGCTGTTGTTCCCTCAGGGCATTTGGAAATGAAATCCAGCATTTGAAAAAAAAAAACCTCTTAGCTGTAACAGACTTTTAAAAATTAAATCAATGGAAGGAGTATTTCTCACTATAAATCCAGAACATTTTAATATGGATACACAGAGTTGCTACTATTTGTCCAGTGCTGAGTTTTCCAGCCCTGTTGCATTTAACTGCTTATTTGTCCTGAGGATATTCTGTGCAGATCTGGAAATTTCCATTCAGAAGAGCCAGTGGATAACATGTTTTCCACCAAAGCATTTGTCAGATGTGGTGGAGTCCACAGGAAACCTTTCAAAAAAATAAGAGGACTATGTAGCCAGTGCAGAGTTATGGCATCAGGACCAAGAAGCTATTTTAGCTTTGAAGAAACATCAGACATTTCCTCCAAGATAGAAATAGATGCAACATTTACAGAACAGTTGGGTACTGCAGATCTGGAAGAAGGCACACATATGGGTAGGTAGGACACTGTGGATTTCCAGTAGCTGCTCTTCTTTACCTGTTTAAAAATGCAATCAGTGCCTTGCTATGTATGAGTTCTCAGGAGATGGGCATTTCTCCTGGGGAAACTCTTCTCTGGGTTTCACCACTGACTGCAGCTTGTCTGCTCGCTCTACCCTGTAGCTCCCCAGCACTTTTATCTGAAGCATTCAGGGCATTTGGAAGTAAAAGGAAAGTCCAGGAACGAGTGCTTTGGGAGCAAGTATTTTGTGGTCGATGGGTGCTCGCCCCTCCTGATGCCCTTAGAATAAGCAGAGAGGAATCAGTGAAAGTGTCAGTGGGGCCCACATTCGCAGACTTTTTGATTTACATGTCTGTAGATTACTCGAATAGGATAATGTGGTTAAAAAAGGATTATTTGGCTGGGCCTTGTTTGCCAAATATCAGCCTGGAGCAAGTTATTACAACTGAGATACAGTGGCCTGATAACAATGTTTATGATAGAAATTCTGCCAGCAATTTAATGCCAGCAATACAGTGGCCACTTAGTCACTGAAAGAATTTGTTGTCACAATTGCTCCTTCTTTTGCAAATGGGAATATGTTTGGGGAATATTATTTGGTACTTCGAAGAGTAGCAATTAGCCAAGACCACAGGTGCCATGTTCAAATGTCCCCATGAAGCTCTGCCAGTTGTAACTGGCACTTACACAGTATTTTTCATCCTCGGACAGATTTGCAGAGGGCATGGCACCTGCTCCTCACAAGCTGTGGTTACTGCCAGATCCTGAGCTGTGATGGCTGCTCTCCTGTGACTTGAGGCAGGAAGGGTTGTCATCATACGTGGGACATACGCTGCCCATCACTCCTGAGTGCTGCCTGGAGAAAAAGCAGCGCATGCCCTAAGACAGGGCATGCAGCACATCCCAGCTCAGGCACTCATTGCTTGCCACAGCTACCACACTGTGCCTGCCTGGAGACAGGACTCCTCTATCGGGCAAAAAAGAGACGGATCTCTTTGTCAGGCTATTTTTTTCTGGAAACACGCCCAGGAAGCACCAGGGCACTATGACTTCCTAAACACTTTTGACTATCTTTTGCATCATCGTGGGAGGGGGAGGAAGAATTTGTTCATCTTAAGGCAAACATGTTTTGATCCTGATTTCATTTCTCAGACTTGAAATGCTTCCAGATAAATAATACCAACTATGCAAAATTAGATAGTAGCACCACTATAGAAATACTCAGTACCATCCAGTGGCCTTGTGCAAAAAAATTTGTGATGGGGTAGCGCACAACAGGGAACTTTGCCTATGTGGAACTGTAGCATAACCTTTCTGTGGATATGGCCTTGGGACACACTCAGAAACAGTGGTCTCACATGTTGGTATGGACAAAAGATACCTTGAATATGGATAAAAAGAAAAATATATTTGCTGAGACTTTCATGGTAATGCAACAGCTCATACAATACTGTATTTGTTGTCATTGGCCTGGCTTGAGCAGCAGGGTAAGTTCAGCTTATACTCAGTCATATAAAAAAACATCAAAAAATGACTTTGTGATCCAAGACCACTGAGCTTCAGCTTACATGGTACATAGCTTGCTTCCAGTTAAGCTCAATTTGAAGAAAATTATTGCCAGTTGTGTTTCATTAGTGCACCAAAAAAAAAGGACTGCATTTAGGTTTTCCAGAAAGTTGCTGAATCACATAACTATGCATGCAGAAATGATTCTTCAAATGGCCTCTGTCTAATGATGCAAGGGGGGACGGGGGGACGGGGAACAGGCAAACTTGTAAACTTGTATCAAAAGATGTTGTATGGGTTAGCTGAGGAAATGCATTTTTTTTTTCTTTTAATGCTTCATGCCGCAGTGCCTGGGAATTGAAGGGCATATGTTCCTTTTCACTTTTACTGGTGCATGACCTGTGCTTAACTATTCATGTTGCAATCAAAAGATCTCCTCTCTCTCCCCTGGATACAAACCTTAAAGTATTAATAGACCTTAGTGTGTGTGAGGAAGAGGTCTTAGTATAATTTTAATGTGTAAATATTGTATGCTTTATGCCAGTTCATGAATTTTTACAGAAATGTAAGTTTGCTGGTGCACACTCTGGTGGCCAGTCTTTCTACAAAGAGAACTCAGAGGTATGAAATGGGAAACAACGCACATTTTTCTTGCCATGTATTTTGCTCCATTTTTTCATTTGTTATTGTTTGTACATTACTACTCAGTCAAGCATCTTACGGAAGTCATTGCTACCAAATCAGTTCCTCGTCTTCTGATCTCAGAGGCTGAATCTGGGTTTGTTTGATAACATCCAGTTTTTGTTAAACCTTTTTGGTGACAGCTCCCTATCTGGAGAAGGAGAAGAAAAAGAGAAAAGAGAAAAAAGAAAAACCTTATCCTCTCTTTTGTTGGACTACAACAAACATGGTAAGGCAAAGACTCTTGGTACAGATTTATGTCATGCTCAGCAAATACAGTTACACATTTTTTAGTTATTATTTTTGTTCAAAAGGAATCTCAAGATTTTCTTAGTGCATTCTTCCCTTAATTTTAGGCAGTGCTCTATTACTTTGGCTGTAGATGTCGAAAGGTTAAATTCTACTCGGTGTCTAAACAAATAAATATCCATTCTGAGTGAGTTGAAGTACTGAAACACCCCAGTGACTGCAGAAGGGGGAAAACCCAAAGAGATTCTTGACCCCTTGTAGGGCTGAGGTGTGAACCTGAAGAAAAGCGAAAGGGGAAAAGATGGTAGATGTGAATCTGCAGCCCCCTAGTCCATGCCCTGAGAGGCAGGTGCTGCTGCTGCCCCCCATTTGTAGGGTAACCCACTTTGGCCCTTGGCAGTGATCCGTAAGATATTTTCATCCTGTACGTTTGTCTCCTCTCTCTAGGGGTCGTCACTTATGAGTGAAAATTCCTGTCATTCAGGAAAAGAAGGCGACCTGCTCCCTCTATAGGCTTCTCAGGTTGTTGCTTTTCACAACAATCCATCCAGAGGATCAGAACTGCATGAAGGTTGGCAGACTCTGTAGTGAGACATATTTTGCATTTCTTTTACATTTAGAGCTACTTTTTGTGTATGTGTGCGTATGCATGTGTGTATTTGTATATATACACATTCCATAACACCTATGTGTTTATAGCTACTTTTCTGCAGATGCCACATATCAAGCAATTTGTACTCTTTAGTCTTATTCTTTTTTAAATCAATACATTTTCCTTATGAACTTTCTGTTTGTTAATGGCTTATTATAAGACCCTTCTGAGTGCATTCCACCCTTATTGGTGGAAGAGACACCTTCTGAGACGCTAGTTCCATGACCCCAGGCACACCCCCTCCTCAGTGCCTGCTATCCCAACTGCTTTTCTTTACTCTCTGTCCCAGGGACTTGCTTCATCAGTCGTACCAGCACTGTGGTTTGTGGTATTGTTCTGGTAATAAAAGTAACCTGTATTAAGATCAACCCTGCAAAGTGAAGTTATTTATCACTTGGCTCAGCAGAGTCACCTGCTTTACAACACAACTCCAACAACAGTGCAGAGCAGCATGAGTGTGAAGAAGCGGCTGGAGGCAAGGCAGGGATGAAAGCGAGATGTTCCCAAGCTGGTCTTGCAGCTGAAGTCCCCCTTTTGTGAAACTACAGCTGCCAATGTACCTTTGCTCTAGCACAGATATGCGAGAGGGAATTCCCCTGCAGTGCTACACTTTGGGGAAGAACCTGACACATTGGTGAGTTATATATTAACCATTAGAGATGATCTTTCAAGGAGTGGCAGAGTAACAATCTCACTGAATTACTGATAAAAAAATGGCAATTTTTCAGTTGTGCAGAGAGCACTGCCATTAACATCTAGGAGAAGACTGCCCATCTCTTTCCACTAAATTATACTGTTTTCAGTTCTCCCATACTTACTTAAATGAGAATAAATTGGTCAGATGGTTTCAATTCTAAATAGATGCCGCTGGTGGTTTTTTTTTTTTCCTGTGGGGAGCTGAGGGGAGAAGGCAGGAAATATTTTAGCTCAAATGATGCAGCCATTTCCAAGAAAGTGTCGGAAGAGCAACATACAAGTTTTCTTGAGTTGCAGAAAAGAAGTATTCTTAGCAGTCATTCAGCACCGTGCTCATTTTTCCTTTCCAAGGTCTGACCTTGCCCTGTGTTCAGTACTATCAGAGATCTGCTGCAATGAATTTATGCACTTATGTTGCTCAGTTCACAAATGAATTGCTTTTACTTAAGCTCAAAACCAAAGCCCTGCCAGAGATTACAAATGAGAGTACTATATGTCACTAGTTAAATGACTAATGATTTATTTGTCTTTGAAGCTTCTGGTGAAAGCTGAAGCATAATGGTGAAAGAAAAAATAATGTAAGTTACATAACAACTCGCATATGGAACTAATAATATTGGTTTTATATGGAATAAATGGCTCTCCTATGGTTTTATACATAAATATAATGAGGATTATTTCATTTAGTGTCCTCTGTGCGCTGTGCATATATTCAGGAAATTTAATAGATTTAAACTTTTTGACTGAAGATTGGATTTTCACAGAAGATTTTTCTTTTGGTCAACATATTCCACTATGTAATAAAAAGAAAGCCTGGCCATGTTTCAGTTCAATTGTTTGGTTTTCAAGAGACATAGTTTTGACCTCCAAAACCATAAGAATTATCCTTGGTTTAGACCAGAATATAATCTTTTTTTAAAAAAAAATTTTTTTTTTTTTTGACTGAACTTCCTACTTTGGTAGTAACACATTTGCTTCAAATTGTGTGCTTGGAATTTCATGTATGGAATTTACTTAGCCAAGGCTTTAAGCACTCTTACGTAGTTAATAATACAACCCAAACTCCCTGTGGTCTATATCAGGAACTCAGCTAGAGAGGCACCTACAGAGACTCTTTTCCATCATTACAGGGAGCATACTCAGCACTCAACAACACGAAATAAGAAGGGATTCAGATAATAAAAGTCCAGTAATAAATACCAGCCAACACAGGAGAGCAGGCCACGTTCAGGGTAGGATATTGCTCAAAAGTGTTTGGGGACATAAGGACTGACACGTATTGCTAATCTACCCCATAGCACTGCTACCACTTCATGTGGGTCAGATTGTTCTGAGATGTGGAGGTCATACCTCCTTTCATCCCACCCGGATCTCTTCAAGAAAAGACAGGCAAGAGTAAGGGAGAAGATTAATCATTTCACTTAAATAGATGGTGCTGTGACAGCCAAAGAGGCAACCTGTGACAGAGCAGAAGAAAGGTGACAGGCAAAGAGGGGTAGCCAGGATTAGGCCAAAAGGAAGATTAAGTAAAGGAGACAGAAAAACATTGAGACAAAGGTTTAGCCCAAGGATGAGTGAATGAATTCTATGAAATTGGTAGAATCCAGGGTTTCAGTGTGCTTAGGGAATAGTGTGGTAGGTATGTTTGGATGTAAGAGCATTGTATGTATGCTAGCACTGCAGATATTAAACATCTTTAAGATGGTGTGAGAGGGCTGTCATGTACATCAGTCTTGGAATTACTGCCACATTTCTGAGTACAGTATGTCCAAATGATTATTACATGAGATTTAAACTAGAAGCGTGTAAAATGACCTGCACGTAACTTATACTTGTATTTTATATTTGGGATCTAAGAAAAGGGGAGAGGGATCTAAGTTGTCAATGTGACAGTTTTGATCAGTCTCTTCAGAAAACTAATTGCTTTGTACTTGCCCATAAATTAAATTCAAATCATAATTAAAAGACAGCAGCATCCACTTCCACTTGTTGAAAATGATTTGCATGCAAACTTTGGCAACATCATTTGTCCTCACAGGAAGAAGGCTGAAAAAAATGCTAGTATTACCTTTCAGATTGTTATGCCATTGTGCTACTATATTGCACTACCACAGCATTCTGAAGAATGCTGTGAAATGCGGAGCTACCCAAACCTAAAAAGTCTTGGGAGTGGCATATTATTTACTGTATGCATAACTTCATCTTAAAAAAAGAAGATTATCCTTAGCAAAGGTAAGATGATGGAAAGTTGGGAGGAATTGTTATAAATTTAATTTCAGAAACAATATGGTTCAGTTAAGAGAAAATAAATTATTGTCAACATCCTCTTTGCCTGTTATACCTTTGACCGTTCTTTTTTATTTCAGAAAAGGCAGTCACCACAAAAAAAAACCCAGGATTAACAAATTTCTCACATATGTGTCAGGAAATGTCAGAGAGTGTCGTGCAGAGAAGCTAATATTGCTGTTTGGTCTGCTCAGTGCAGCCATGAATATCATGCACCTGTGACTGCAGAGCAGAGAAGGGAGCTAACAGTAGCTACCAGCAGCCAGCTCTAGTGTCAGACTTATGTAAAGTATGACTAAAACAATGTCACTGCTGAATACAAAATTCCCCTATTTCTTTCTTACTTTAATGAGAAGAGCACGGCAGATGTGGATACAGGGACAAAAGTAGCCAGTATTTCCTCTCCTCTATTTCTACATGATAATCAGCCATGCTAGGGGAGCACTGGCTAATCCCTCCGGCTTCTGAACTGAGAAAAGAAGAAGCTCCTCTTCCAAGTAACTAATGAATCACCCCTTTTAGTACATAGCATGCATGACTGCATTGTTAAAAGCAGTCTTAATCACTCACTAAGAAAAACTGTATCGATCATTTCTCCTTTTGAGTTGTTAACTGGAAGCCTCGAGAGCTGTGACTCACAGCCTGTGTGATGCAGCAAGCCCAAAAGAACCTCAGTAGTTCTTTTCTCTAGTAGTTATAGAAGCCCCCTGCATCTTATTCCTTGCATCTTCCTAGTATGACTACAATATGGAAAAATTATAGATTTCTTGGTATTGTACCTTTCTAGGAATCACTGTTCTGTGGATGAATCTGTCCTGAACTTTACATCAAAGTTCAAAGAAAAGCATTTTTGCTAAGCAACTGAATTCTAGCAGAGTGTAGGACAAAACAGCTCCTGGGCTGGAGAAAACTCTCTCCCCATTTTGCCTTGAACTCTGTAGCAGTGATGGACAAGCCACACATACAGCAGTCCACTCTGGTTTATGAGCATAGGGTTGCGTCAACAGGACAGCGGAATAAAGAAAAAAGAAGTAATAAGAGTAAATGTGAAGGTTTTTGACAGCTTCCTGGAAAGAGGCTGAATGGGTCTGAGGTGAGAAATAAATTCTGTTGTTAACTAGGCATTACCAAAGGCAGAGCAAGGTGACTAGATAAAAAGTTTTCACTGTGACATGGGAAAAAATCTATCTGTAGTTCTTTCAAATGTAGACAGATACACTGATAGACTTACTTGTGTATTAATTGCATTAAGGACACTAGACTGAAAGATTGTTACCAATGTTGAATGGTCAAGGTTTCAACTAGTGGAGGATGCCAGAGTTAAAACAGACCACACCCCTTAAATCAGTCCATCTGTATGTATAGTTATATTATGAGGGTATAACATTCCTGAATTGTGCTGTTACATCCAACACATTTAATTGGATCAGGTTCTCAACTTGTTAATTTCTTCACAAATGCAAAAGAAGCTACAGGGCTTCCATAGATGAGGATATGCAAGGACAGTTCTGTTAGTGATTGAAGTACATTCATTATCAATGCTTTCTGTTATTTCCCTTAAATAGTACTGCTTGTTCACTCTGTTTGGAGACCTTTCTCACATGCTCCTCCAGTTCTGACACGTGACATGCTGCTGATCAGCAGGTCCTCTGCTGTCTCACCACAACTTTCCTTAGCTGCTGGGAAATGGAATTATCTTCTGCTGCAAGCAGACACCTAGGAGGCAGGGGGAAGAGCAGAAAAAAGGCACCCAATGAACTTGCGATTGCTTGTGTAACGATTGTGTAATGATGCTAGAAGAACATCCATTACAAGACCACCTTCTTTGAATGCAGCTGGAAACAAAAGTGATGTAAACCAACGCTGATGTGCTGAGTGGTCAGGATAGAGACTGGAAAACCATTTGTCAGGAGATGCCTGAATGCTGAACATGTTGCATCCTTGCCTACAGTGTCTGCTAAGCCAATGTTGGTGATATGACATTCCATTTGTTGGGTGCTGGGCAGTCACTGCATCTTTTTGTAAGAGAAGGCACAACATCCTCGGTCCCTAGAAGTTCTCATGAAACAGGTTTCTTCAAAGAACCTGAGTTCATCCACAGTGGCTAATCATCTTTTCTTTTCTCAGCTGGACTTTCTGGCAGCTCCAGCTCCATTCTTGGGGGGAAAGAACAGAAAACACTGTTTCCAGGACTCGTTCAAAGTAGGATTAGGATCCACTTACATGCTGCCCAGATGCAGTTGAGTATAGTTTATTTCCTGCTACCAAACATCAGCTATAAAAATATATGTAGTCTACTTGTTAAATTAAAATTGTTAAGGATGATGGGAATAAATAACAGAAAAAACATCTTCAGATAAATGGTATTTGAAAGAATGTTTTTAAAAGGCACTAGTAACCATCATGTGATCTGCCCTTTGAGCTAGGCTGTACTGGTAGAAGTGAAAAGGTGGTATGGCCCAGAGACCCTCTGCTCTAGCAGGGACTGCTGGGACACATTTGCTCCATCAAATGATAATGGTTACCATTCAGCATCTTTCCCTGGCGTTGGATGACTGGCTTTTTGTTTCTTGGGTCGTTGTTTCTGCAAAGAGTACTGCTGCCAGCTGTAGGTCTTAGAAATATCCTTTAGTATATGGATTAAATCCATAAGGACTGGCATTTACTTTGTGACAAAGTCTCAGTCCCCTGCTGGGTTGCTTGATGGACGTGGTCACTCGATGGAGGAATGCTGCCATCGGGGGGCAGCCCCTGGGATCTGCCCTCATGTCAGCTCAGGTCTCAGAGAAAGACATAAATAGCTGTTGGAGTTAAGAAGATATTCCCAGTGGTATCACTAAGAAATAACAGACAGGAACAAATTTGGCAAGAAGGGCACTACTAAAGATCCTAGCAAATCTGCATTTGGTGGATTCAAGGGAGGGTTCAGTGAAAGCAAAGATGTAGAGGGAGCCTTGCTGGGGGTTAGATCTGGAGCAAAGCAGAGAAGCTCCAGAGGTTACCTCAGCAACCACAGGCTGTCAAGGGAGTTCAGGTTTGGTGTGATGACCCTGTGGATGCAGAAGAGTGTGACTTGAAAAGCCAGAAATCCCAGTCATCCTCTGCACTAAAGGGTCAAAATAGTACCCAATAGTAACTGTACAAAGTTCTAGCTTTTTTATAGTTCTGTCTCGGTAGGAAATAACATGGCCCTTGGCAACTAAGAATGGACAGAGCTGTTAGAATCATCTGCAAATGTTTTTCTGATGTGGGGATAGTCAGAGTACCCAGCACTTTTCTTTGTAAGTAGGGTAGCAGATATCAGAAAACCAAAATCTTTAATAACAAGTTGCAATTTGAATTCCTGACTGCAATTTCCATTTAAAATCTCTCCAATACTCTTACATTTCAGGTGTGCAATCTCATTCAGCATCAAATTCTGCTCCGATACAAGAGTACATTTTGATATTTGCTGTTTGTTAGATTCATAAAAATAGTATTTAAGCATCAAGGGGTCCTTTATAAACATAACACTCTTGGATCACTTCAGTAACTAACTTACTCCAAATAATTGCCCTCCACTGTACAAAACCCCTTTCTGTTTCAGGGCCCTTCTTTACAACTCCTCAGAGAGACAGATACCTCCATATATATTTAAATATTTGAAGTACAAAATTGTGACTCAATAATTCTTTTTTCCTAGATCTCATGTGTGTCTATAGGATGGTCTTTGCATTGTGCAGCTGAAGGTTTCACTCTGGTCCCCACACTCAACCATGTCCACTGCTGAGGCCTCACACACCTGTCTGACAGGTACATGTACATGTTATAGAATCACAGAAACATAGAATGGTTTGGTTTGAAAGGCACCTTAAAGATCATCCTGTTCCAACTCCCCTACCATGGGCAGAAACACCTTCCACTAGATCAGGCTGCTCAAAGCCTCATCCGACCTGGCCTTGAACTCCAGGGATGAGGTATCCACAACTTCCCTGCACAGTCTCTCCACAAGTCCCAAGCTATGTTTCTACATAATAGTGACACCAGTCCCTAATGGGAATTAAAAGTCAGAATTACCTTAATCGGAATTAATAGTCAGAATGACCAGAAAAGCCCTGCCCAGTAATGAAGCATGTGAATGGTTCTTCTCTTTCCTTAGCATAGACCAGAATATTAATTACAATGCTGCACTGAGCTCAGCAGTAAAACTCTCACTATCTGCAAGGATGCCAAGAGTCCAGCCTTCAAAATCTGACATCTATTGGGAGATTTCTTTGAATGTCTTGAAATGAAATGCTGAAAGAAATGCTTGCTCATTTATTTTTCTGCCTAGGGCCAGGCTATAGAAATGAATGTCCTGTACAAATTGGCTGTGGACATGGTGTTGCTGGACAGCTGAGAAATGATGTAGCAGTACATGACCCTCGCCTTCTTACTAAGGCCAAATGACATTTTTAACCTTATGTTTTTGCAATTATACCATCAGGATCCATGGTTACACTACATGTACTTAAAAAGGAATAATTTTTATAGCAATCAGAGCTGTTCAATTGCTTTTCAAAAAGGGCTTTTTTAAATTCACAATGGGAAATCTCTATGTTTGAGCAGAAATGTCTACTATGAATAAAATATGCCAATTTCAAACAGTATACCTGATTTTCCATTTCTTGCTCATCCAAATCATCTTGCAAACTCGCCAAGAGATCTTGGTGCACTAAACACACATTCTAGCCAAGTGGTTAAGCCACCAGTGGGACATTTTGCAGGTTACATGTTTTTAATTTGTTTTGTAATCATTCATGTTACAAATATCTTTTCTTTACAAGATGCTCTTTCTGGATTTTTTGGTTCAAAACCTTTTTGAGGCAGAGATGGCCCATACTACAGGCTTCTACAATATGTAATATACAGTTTTGGAGCAGCCATTCAGTATAATTACAACACTGAGCAGGAAATTAGGAGCTACAGCTAACAATCATCTAAGAAAAGATAGGTATAGAGGCCAGGCTGTGGTAACATGGCTTGGTAAATGTGGCTTCAAAGTACTTAATGGTGGATCAGAAAAGTTAGCAGCACAACAAGCAAAACTGCAGGTCTGATTTTGGTGCAAATTTATCCTGCCTGATAAAATGCATTAGCACTGTTTTAAAGAAATAACTTTATTCTGGATAGCTTTATAATGGAATTTATGTTTGGGGTTTTTTTTGCCTGAAATTCACCTATAGTCAACAGAAAGCATAAAACTGCTTTAATACTATATACCACACATGTTCAGAAGAAACAGAAATACACATATATTTAATACAGATTAAAATTGTATTGTCAGTTGACCTAGTAATGCATGTATGTGGCATTAATGAAAGGGAAGCCTCAGCTGTTGAGGGGTTGATTCTCCAGAACCATATAACCATGTAGCACTTCATCATCCCACTGGAAATGCACTTGTTAGTTTTCCCTTCATTGATTCTCAGTGCCAGTTTGCCCTAGGCATTGGTATATGCATTTTATTTTCTATTTATAAATTAGAATTTTCTTTGTTTTTGCAAATTATATCTAGTGCTTTGTGAAATTACCTGTCTTACCTGCTCTGTACGGGGAAAGATAGAAAATGAATGAAAGTTTCCACTCATCATTCTTTTAGTGTGAACACTTTAACTTTAAAAAAAATTGTTTAGCTGAGAGACATTTGTAATCCTCCTTTGCTTATTCCTAAGATTCTTCCTCATATCTAAATCATTACTACAGTTGCTACACAGGCAAGTCTGGCTAGTACTGCAAGAAAATGAAGGGCTGTCCAGCAAGGCATTTAGCAGTGTTATACTGTACACCTTAAAAATAGCATTTTGGATCCTACATTCAGTAAATCTCTAACATTAAAATACAGATCTAGAAGACTTTGAGAAGTAAAGTAACAGACAATAACAGTTATACTAGCAGAAGCCATTAAGCATTGTGTGATTACACTAAAGCTACAGGAATATTTGTTTACTGTTTTATGAAAGCCTGCCAACCTCCTTTGCTAGTTAAAATTTGTCCTCTTTATTTAGCAGCATCTATTCTGACCATTTAAAAATATTGAACTGCATTGCTAATGCAATGCATGAACACAATGACTCCCCAAAAAGCCAGCATTTATTGCATCTGCTTACATACAAACCATGAAAAAATAGCACATTAATTTTCAGAGAGGACAGTGTTTGAATCAGTGCTGTAAGGACCTTTGTATATTAAAAAAACAACAACCACAAACAAAAGAGTTTGTTACTACATTTGTTTAGATTTTTGTTTGGAAATAACCTAAATGAGACTTTCAGCTTTTTTTTTTTTTCATTTATTCAGAAGGGTGATCAAAATAATTCCCATAACTCTATTATCACTAAATCTTCATATATGACACTGAAAAGTCATCTTATGTTTCCCCTGTAACTAAGAGTCATGAGATTAATTTAAGTGATCGATCCACTGGCATCCCCTACAACCTACATAACTAAGAGCTCCCCTGCTTATTCCATTTGGTATTTTAAGGGTTTTGCTGAAAAATCTTTGAAATAGGCTCAAATGCGCCTAGACTGATGGAGACAAATCATTTTGTGTCTGAAACAAAGAAAGAGAAGCTGCATATGTATATTAGCACATACCAAAGTGAGCAGAGAAGTAACCCCAAAGAATGTATTCTTTAAAAATATCTGAATTTTACTCTACAGTGGAATTCCACCAGTCCTTGTCTTCTTCCCATTTACCTATTTTTTATGCCATTTATTGGAAAGTGCCTATGAAACTTGCCAGCAAGAGCTAGTGTCTCTGAAGTAAGGGGATCAGAATGGCCATAGTATCACCACAGTTTTTTAGGGTGGAATTTGAAAGTGTTTGTTTTGTGTCAAGCTTTCAATTTTATGTGGAATAATTTCTTGGCTGAGGCATTTGGCAAAGAGTGTTCTGCATGACTCAGCAGCAGATCTCCATCTCAGAGTCTGGTTATATTAATATCAATTTTATTTTTTACATGAACTCATACATATTTATGACTTAAGCTCTTGTGCATGTTGCTGGGCTTTCTCTAGTCCAGTGCCTGTCTTTCCAGCTACTCTAGCAGTGATTCAGTCTTGGGGTGGGTGGAAAAAAAAAATAGTCACTGGAGCAACTTTTTGTTGTTATTAGAGATAATTCTATCATTTCTGTCTTTACTTGAGGTTACCTAGGAGGAGCCAGGCAAATTCTACAACATTCAGGTTCTGTAACACCAGATAGAAGTCATGATTCCATGCTCTCGGGTTTAGTATTAATGTTAGCCATGCAGCCTTTATTAGTACACAAGCATATTACTCAGGCAAGCAATAGCACTGACTTGAAAGAGGCTTTCTGTAGCAGAGGAGCTGGCCTCTAGTCTCAGCTCTCTGTTACAAATATCATCACAGAGTCAGCCTTGTTCTAAAGTAGTTGAGAAAACACCTCAACCCTAACACATGCAGGGTGAAGTACTGAGGGCCAACCTCTTCAGTACATCAAGTGCAGAAATGGAGAGCTGTTCTCACTTTATTGAGAAAGCAATGGGTTAGGAAATATTGGTGACTAGTTCAAACATATTAAAACCACCCTATGGTTTTGCATAGCTCCTTAGGGAAGCAGAGGTGACCTCTTATGTCCTTCAAGTCTTACCCCTCTGCTCCCCACCTTTTGAACCCATGGTGCAGTTTAAGTCTACACAGAAAGAGGTATAGATGTATGTCTCAAAGGTAATTACATTTCTTAGGTTTCCTACAAAATTAATGACTAAGTAGAAGTTAAAGATCCACATTTATGCTACTGGAAAGATTAGTGAGCTAAGCTGATGTATAGAAGCTTCTGTGCGACTCTGGACTGACCACAGCACGTCCTGTCTCCTGTATGGTGGGGCTCTAAGTGGCCTCACAGAGACAGAAGACAGACATTCGGTAAATGTGCAGCTATGGGAAACATTTCTTCGTATCACTTGTTTCACCAAGAACATATCTTTTATCAAGTGTTTTCCACCATTGGCCTCTTCAAGCTTATTGGTGCTGTCTGCAAGGACGAGTTTCATTTGTAGTTTCTTAGCAGAATGAAGAAAACACAAATACAAACTGCACTCTGCATATTTTGGCCGCAAATGTTTTTAGGGATGAGGTATTATTAGCTCAAATATTTTTCTTCAAGGTAGATTTTGTTTCACAACCTTTTATTTGTCCAGCTACGTTCTTCTTAAATGGAAATATCCTAACAGGCACTTTGATGAAATGCTGCTTTGATTTAGGGATACCCAAATCCTTAATTTTCTATGAAATATACACTCATAAGCCACTCAGAAGAATTTGAAAATTCTAGATGTGTGTTTTCTCTTGGTTTCAGCAATGTTGTAACTTATTCCATACTGCTTACTTATGAATTACAGTTTTGCACTTAAAATAATTTGCTTCTTTTTCTAGTCACAAATTTACTAACTTAATCTGTTTATGAAATGTTACATGCTTTACCATAATTTTAGAATCCAGACTCCATGTGGCAGTTTTTCTAAATCACTGAGGACAGCATAGGAGATAATGGCCATAATCTTTATATTGACTCATTGGCTACAATTTCATAAATATTCACAGTAGTTGTACAAATATTACAATTTCCAAGAGCTAATAAATTTGCTGTACTTGTATGAAGTATTTTAAGATAAAATACTGCTTTTGATAAATAATTTCCATATTGTAAGTTATATAATTTCTTGAGGGTCTGGGTCTAGGGTGTCATATTTGACTGTGTGTAGAAGCCAGTGTTTTCCAATACCTCAAACAAAGGTTTGTTGGAGGAACTTGGCTGAGGAAATAAAAGGGGAGTTTATGGAATGTTTTTGTCTTTGAAGAGAGATAGTTGGCAACTTCTCAAAACTCTTTAATCTTATTATTTCTCTTTATCTGTGAATTTATTATGTGGATTTTTAACATTATTTTACTTTTACCTGCTACTTATTATGTTTTTTAATACCCTATCCCTTAAACAAACCATATTCAACTGAGTTTCATGGAGCTTAACTTGAAAGGAGAGAGCCTCAGAAAAAAGTTATGGGTAAATTTGAAAATTGCTTGCTGAAAGTCTATGAGCAGCATATAGTAACAGACAAAAATGTACAGTTAAAGAGATACAGAAAAAACCCAACAAATAAAAGCTGATGCCTTTTATAAATAGGATACTTAAAAGCAACATCTTGAAAAAATTGGATACTTTTCCAGTGTAGCATGTCATGAACTCAAGGAACTTATGACCAAGATATTTTGAGGTCAGGAACTTAAAATGACTGAAGATAATCATCCATACAAACAGTGAAAATGTGTAGGACAGTAGCTCAGAATCTTCGCAAATTTATAGGCCAAAAGTCTAAGCCAGCATATGTGCTGCGGGCATACCACACATTATATTCCCTGTCATTTTGTACCAAGTGATGGTAGTTCCTTGTGGCCCTCAATTATTGACAGAAGATTGTGTGGGCGCTGATTCCTGGGGACCATGGTCCAGGAATCATTATTTTTATCTGGCTATATGAATAGCCATTAAAAAACAAAAAAAGCAATTATCACCTGACAAGTCTGAGTGGTGTAGGTGCATGCTGGGCCATCCTTAACACTGCCTGTGCCATCAAACGATTGATATCAGTTCTCGACTGAAATAAAGGCATGGTGGCTTCTGCAACTATGCAAGAGGTTGATATAGTTCAGACTTTCAGCCTTTGGCTTCTGTTTAGAGAATGAAATACCTATTTCCAGCTGGATCTGGGAAAGTCTTTGACATGATTGTGGTCTGAGACTTTTTGTTACTAATGGACTCAGTAGAAAGGCACCTTTTAACATTTCTGTCACCAAACCTCTCACAGAGTTTATGAGATTGGATGAAGTGAATACTTACAACTCCCATGCCTGAGGACATCAACTGTATTCTAACAGCCTGAGATTTCAATATTAGGGCAGCCCATGATATGAATTCATAAGCATCAACATACACACAACAATTAAAACCAAGGACTTCCACTGGAAATGGGACCAAGTTAATATTTTTTTTCCCTAGGTCTATGCTCCAGAAGTGAATTTTTATGTAATCTCTGTTGAGACTCTGGACCATGTCCACAGAACAGCGATGAAGCTGGTGAGGGGCTGGAGAATAAGTCTTACGAAGAGTGGCTGAGGGAACTGGGGTTGTTTAGCCGAGAGAAGAGGCTGAGGGGAGACCTCATTGCTCTCTACAACTACCTGAAAGGAGGTTGTGGAGAGGAGGGAGCTGGCCTCTTCTCCCAAGTGACAGGGGACAGGATGAGAGGGAATGGCCTCAAGCTCTGCCAGGGGAGGTTCAGGCTGGACATCCGAAAAAAATTTTCACAGAAAGGGTCGTTGGGCACTAGAACAGGCTGTCCAGGGAGGTGGTTGAGTCACCATCCCTGGAGGTATTTAAAAGACAGGTGGATGAGGTACTGAGGGGCATGGTTTAGTGATTGATAGCAATGGTTGGACTCGATGATCCAGTGGGTCTTTTCCAACCCAGTGATTCTGTGATTCTGTGATTTAGCAAAGGCAGTCACACTGCAGTCTTTCCTTTCCAGGCAGGAATCAACAGGGTGTCTCTCCTATCCCTGGATGCCTATTTAAGTTTGAGCTGTATCTGGTTCTGTTGAATTGGACTGAAATTGTCTGATAGATTTGTAAGTTACTGAGGAAATGAGAAGCAGACATGAAGACGGATGCATATGTTCATACAAACATCCACACAAATAAAGGATCATGCATTTCCTTGCAAGACTTGTCTAAGCAAATCCTTCTCTGATGTAAGACTTCTAACTAGTGTCGTCAAATCACTGTAGTCTTCCTCTGAGCACTCAGGAATTGCTAAGTTGGGAGAATAAAAAAATGTGTTGCAAAGATGGGTTGCTTAACTTAGCTGGGTATGGCAAACTGAGCACTCCAGCAGCTCATTGTCTAGGGTGCAAATTGCTCATGTTGAAATATATGGTAAAGGAATGAGGTATTTCAATTTGCAGTCATTTTTACTAGATTTAGAGTGAATGTCTACATCCTGCCTAGATATTTAAGGAACTGTATAGCCACACGAGAAAATACCTTTACCCATGGTTAATCTTGTGTACAAAATTCAGAAACAAACCTCATTACTGATGTACAATATGCCAAATTTCAAAGCCATTCTGTACTGTGGACATATAATTGAAAATCATAGAATCATAGGATGGTTTGTGTTAGAAGGGACCTTAAAGATCATCCAGTTCTGAGCCCCCTGCCATGGACAGGGGCACCTCCCACCAGACCAGATTGCTCAAAGCCTCATTCAATCTGGCCTTGAACACCTTCAGGAACAGAGTGTCCACGACTTCCCTGGGCAACTTGTTCCAGTACCTCACTACCCTCACAGTAAATAATTTCTTCCTAGTATCTAATTTAAATCTCCCCTCTTTCATTTTAAAACTACTACCTCTCATGCTGTCACCACACTTCCTCATAAAAAGCTCCTTCCCTGCTTTATTGCAGGCCCCCTGATCTAAGTGATCTAATGTATGCGACCAAAGACATCACTGCTCATCAGCTAAAGCAATTACCAACTGCATGTGTGCTCTTAACCTGCCAGAACAGCAGATTACATGGTGTTAGCAGGAAACACACTAGAGCCTGTATCTGGACTAAACTGAGTTCAAACACAGCACTACTGTGCCTCAGGCCTTAAGCTCCTGCAGCCGAATCCTCTGGTCATGTGCTCATAACTCATGGTAAGTCTGAGGATTTGAGAGTGCTTAGAAATATCAGCCTTTGAGTGAAAAGATGTTTTCAATCTTTTTGGCACAATGGGTGCTCTGCTAAGATATTTGCTTTACTTTGCACCATTAGCCATTGAACAGGTTTATTATTTACTCCTGACCCTCTGTCTTACATCCAGTGTGTGAAAACTGCAGCCTTAGAATAGAAAACGGGACTGTAGCGTGTTGAATTATGTATTATAGAGGCTACTGGTATTCCAGCAACTCTTCTGCCATGTCTCATGTGGGTTTTTTTGCCACAGCACTTACAGATACAGATTCTTTCTCAGTTGAACTAAGATTTTTGGTCTGTACTTTTTTTTTTTTTTGAAGGTAGGTGTGTGTTTGTGTGAGAAAAATGCTCTTTTCTGATATTTAAAAAACACCCCGTGGGTCATGCCACAAGGCTGCCTGTTCAGTTCAGGGTTTAAAGGAAGCACCATCTCCTTCAGAATTAAATTTCCAGTTAATTAACCGTACTATAATGCCTCAACAACACTCCTTTAATGTGCATTCCTCAGTACTTTCAATACCACTTGAATAACAACACAAGGATGGAGCTGCGTTTGCGCTTTGCCTCCTGTAGCAAACTCCCAGTTACAAGTTCAAACTACAGCCTTTTTATGTCCTCTGGCCAGGATTCGATTCCAGAGAAATGGCAGCAGCAAGAAGGCCCTGCAGCTCCTGGCACCTGTGGGGAGAATGGCTCAGGAAACCCACCTCGCCTCCTTCCAGCCAGGGAATCTGGCTAAAATTGCACTGCCTGTGTACAAGAGAACATCAGGGTGCTGGGCCCAGGCTCCATTATGTATGACTGGTGCTTTCTTAATTTAGAATAATAGAATCATAGAATTACCAGGTTGGAAAAGTCCAACCATTCCTATCAAACACTACACCATGCCCCTTAGCACCTCGTCCAGGGAAGGTGAATCAACCACCTCCCTGGGCAGCCTGTTCCAGTGCCCAATGACCCTTTCTGTGAAAAATTTTTTCCTAATGTTCAGACTAAACCTCACCTACCGGAGCCTGAGGCCATTCCCCCTTGTCACTTGGAAGAAGAGGCCAGCACCCTCCTCTCTACGATCTCCTTTCAGGTAGCTGTAGAGAGCAATGGAAGTCTCCTCTCAGCCTCCTCTTCTCCAGGCTGCTTCTCCTCTTCTCTCATCTCAGGATGAGAGCCAGGGGGTGATGCTGCCATCCTCCCCTCTCCCTGCACCCTCTTTGGCAGCCAGGGTGTCCCCCAGAGATCATAGAATCCTAGAACACCAGGTTGGAAGGGGCCTCAAGGATCACCTGGTCCAACCTTTTTTAGATGATCTATAGTTTAAATGAGATGGCCCAGCACCCTGTCAAGCTGAGCCATGAATCTGTCCAGCATAAAGGAACCACTTCCCTGGGGAGATTATTCCACTGTTCAGCTGTTCTCACAGTGAAAAATTTTCTTCTGGAATCCAATCGGAATCTCCCCAGGAGCAATTTATACTCATTACCTCTTGCCTTTTCCATGTGACTTGTAAAAAGGGAGTCTCCATCGCCTTGGTAGACAGCCTTTATGTACTGGTACATGGTAATAAGGTCTCCCCATAGCCTTCTCTGAAGGCTGAACAAACCCAGTTCTCTCAGCATTACTCTTGATATGTTGGGTTTCCTAGTCCTCTGATCATCTCAGTGGCCCTTCTCTGGGCCGTCTCCGCATCTCTTTCGTGTAGCGGGGACTAAAACTGAAAGCAGCATTCCGTGTGCAGCCTAACAAGCGCTGAGCAGGGTGGGATAACGACTTAAATTCATACAATCACAGAACGGTTAGGGTCGGAAGGGACCTTGAAGATCATCCGGTTCCACCCCTTCTGCCATGGGCAGGGACACCTCCCACCAGCCCAGGCTGCTCAAAGCGCCACCCAACCTGACCTTGAACACCTCCAGGGATGGGGCAGCCGCAGCTCCCCCGTGCCAGAGCCTCACCGCCCTCAGCGTGAAGAATTTCTTGCTCATGTCTAGCCTCACACTTCGCCCTCCCTGACGATGAGCTCCGCGATGCCCCGCGGTTCTCTCGGAGCCCCCCGGGGCGCTGCCGAGTGGGTCCCGCCCCGTCCCCGCTCCGCTCCGCCTCCCGGGCCGCGGCGGCTGTCACGGGGCGCGCCGGGCGGCGGCGGGGGCGGCGCTGAGCGGGGCCCCAAGGCTTCCCCCTCGGCCTGGCCGCCCGCACCCGGCGGCTCCGGGCTGCGGCACCATGTTCCGGCGGATTCTGCAGCGGGTAAGGCGGCCACACTGGCGGCGGCGGCGCCGTTCCCTGCCCTGCTTTGCCGTGCTCTGCCTTCCCTCCCTTTCCCTTGCTTCGCGGTGCCGCTCCCGGGGCCGGGCTCGGGTCCGCCGCAGCCATCGCGGGAGCTGCCGCCTTCTCCGAGGCCCCGAGGCCGGCTGGCACTCAGCCTCCGAGCGCCATCCCAGCAGCCGCCTCCTTTCTTTTAGGAACCGGCTTTTCCGGCAGCTCCGCCCGCTTTGCGAAGCCGAGTCGGTGTCGCTCGTTTACGCAACCCCTGTTCGCCGCCCCGAACCCTCGCGTGTCTCCGCGTTGGTGCCTTGGGAGCTGTCGGGGAGGCGAAGGGGCTGGCGAAGGGCTCCGGGTACGGAGAGTCCTTCCCGGCGGGCGGAGGATGCGCCCAAAAGGGTTGAGTCACGCTGGCTCCGGCTCCTGCACCGCGACACCTGCCCTCGCTCTTTCAGCTCGGTGAGGGGGGTGGCTGGTTGGAAATCCAGGCGTGCTTTGCTTATCTGCCCCGCGAGGAAGTGCTGCTGCAAGAATGAGAGTTAACAGAGGGGAAGAAAGTGTCTCGGGAGGCACACAGCCAACTTTCTCAGCGTACGGCGTGCCTCGAATCGTTTTTCTGTCACACACCCTGAGCAGGTGAAGATCGCCCTTGGTCTCTTCGGAGCTCCGTGTTTACAGGGAAGAGCTTCCTTCCTGAGGTGTGATGGGAAGCCCTGCTAACAAGCAGGGAAACTTAGTACGGATCTAATTAAATATTGGCAGCGTTTAACTGGGTGTTTATTGATTCTGAGAAATAACAAGTCGTCATGCAAAGCTCCTGTGATGTAGGGAAGCGCTTGATACGGTGCCAAAGGAAATTTGTCCCAAAGTATAAGTTCAGCTGAATGCTCTCTATAAAAATCTAAAGTCAACATGGAAGTTTTTTTTGTATTAGAAACAGGCGTCTTCTCTGAAAATTTTGAACAACTATTCCCCACTGGCTCCCGAAAATTACAGGGTTACAGCAGAGCTAATTGCCAGTGGAGGTGTAATGGCATCTTCCTGCCCCCCAAACAGAGAAATGCCAAGTTTTCCAAAGGTGTTAATCTTTTAATTGGTGCGAATAACTGTGCTTTTAAAAGTCCACCTCTTACTGAAAAGGCCTTAGGCCTCTACACAACCTTACAAATACCTTTTTGACTTATACTCTGTGGCTGGTAAAGTATGAAAAAGATTTATATGGTGTTTCGGTGTTAATAGCGAGCTTTAGCTTGTGCTCAGATGTGTTCATAAAGAGCATAAGTATTAAAATCTTTCACATCTCTGAGGCAGTAATTCAAAGGCCCAGGAACCTCCTTTTGACCCTTTCCTTGTACATCATTAATGTAACTGCCGCCTCCCTCCCCTTCCAGTCACTGAAACAGTTTCTTGTACATGTGTTGTGTTTATAATGTGACTATGGATGATGCCATCCTTTTTAGATGGATAGCTAGTCATTACTGGTGATATAACTTCAGTTATAAAAGTATGTTTTAAAAAAAAGGAATTTTTTATTACATTCCTTTTTTTTTCTCTTGTAACTCAACTGGTCCTCAAGGTGCAAAGGAGGAGGACAAAAGCTACAACAGTATCATTTCTAGTTCTAGTTACTTATTTGAAGTTCTGATTCCTGAAGTTTTAAAACATCAGATGTTTCCTTCTGTTTCCTGACCACCTTTTTATTTCTTCCACAGTTGTAATTTCTGTTTTTAAAGCCATCTTCACAGTGACTTTGAATGGCATAATTTCAAAATAGGTAGTATTATATACTCGTTACTACTGAATGTTACTCATTTAGTTTTTGAATTAAAACGTATATCCATGCTGTCTTCAACTAAATCCTTGTTTTATGTCTTTTCCTTGCAAGCTGTTTCTAAATTTTAAGTTTGTTTTCAGTGTGATGTGTCGGGGATCTGTCTGGTCTGTGTATTTGCACTGTAAAACCCCCTTTCATTCATTCTTGCCATTTTCAGTTTCATGCATTGTTCATCATGCTGATCTAGAAGAAGGTAAGTCTTTCCCAAAACACATGTATGGAATGTCCAAGACACAACTTTCCTGCCCAGATATTTTGATCTTTGTCAGCATATTCTTTAGAGAGCTGTCTTTTCTTTATTGTGTTCAACTCTGAAGGCCCTTTGTGGCCATTGTGTCGCTTTTCAGTTGTTCATCTACCAGTGGGACAGTGGCTGTTGCTTCTGGTCTGTTAAAGCAGAGATCTCTTCTTATATTTACAAGATAGAAAAAACACTTTGTAAGGAGAAGGCTTTTATTTTTGGCTGGTGGGAAACCGATTGCTTTGATATTCTTCTGAGCCTTCTTCCCATCCTGTTCTGTGAAGAACTCATCTGTTGTACCAGTGTGACTAGTACATTAGTTTTTGTCTTCATCCTTTGTGTTTAACTGTCTGTCTTCAGCTGTTAGGATTATGCTCTGTTTGGGTGATAAGATCCCATTGCTCTGTTTCTAAGACTCTTGTGCTCTTGGCCTTGAGATCTTAGGTTCTAGGTGGAGAACAGGGCTTTGCAGGCTTTTCTGTAGCTTGGGTAGCACGGTCATCTTTTCTCTTACTCCAAGCTCAGAAGCAGAGATACTTACTTGTATGGGATGCCTTGCATCTTGTGCCTTACCTGTAATTTTCTTCTTATGTAATATCAGGGCTCGCTGGATAGTGTGTTTATGTGGATGGATGCTGAACTGCAGCTGTGCTCATACCCTCCCTGTGGTGTTGAAGGGAGCCTCTGTATGCCTCTTCCTGGTCAAAGGGTCTGCTTTGCAGAACTGATTGTGTGATGGTAAAGAAAGGTGTTATGCCCTTTGAAGTCAGGAAGCATTTTATTTTACAGAGTCATAAAACAGAGTCACATTTCTGAAGAAGTAAACAATATTACTGTTCTGTGCTACACCATACTCCATTTCTAGCAATGAGAGTTGTTTGATACCAAGGGCTTTGTCCTTCTTATTTTCCCGTTCTCATGCCTTGTTTGTTGCATCAGGACCTTAGCAAGTTTGGACAGTAGGACACTTCTGTAGTATTTAAATCTCTGCTGGGAGAACTGTATAAATCCATATTTATTCAGACCTTCTCAAGGTTTAACGTATTTTTTCAAAGGTTTAATTTATTCAGAATTTAAAACTACTGAAAAGAGTATAATAACTGAATGGAGCGTAACTATAGACAGATAAATGACTGTGCAAAAATGACATGGTAGCGCTCCATCTTTATACTCTATCATCTTAATGCATTAGCTCAACTCATTCATTATATAATTTTCCATTCCTTTTCAGAAAACAAGCTGCAATCATTGTCATCCTTTTTTTTGTTAATGATGTTTTTTATACTAGCTTGCAGTTTTGAGAAAACATAGATAACATTATGAAGTTTAGCATATTCATTTTACAGCTCTAGTGCTGGTAGTAGAAACGTATGCTTCTCTGTAAAGTAAACAACTATAACCCTGACAACTAGGAGAGACCGGGTGAGAGACTAATTTTGTACCAAATCCAGGTATGCCTTCACAGGTCAAATATTAATTTTGTAAATATATATGTGGAAGCCTGTGTGAAAATTTACTTTTCCTATGGGATTCATAAGTCATTCTTTTGCTCCTCTGTGTAGTCTAAATGAAAAAAAAAAAGCATCATTCTGAGTCTTTCTTTAGTTCACAAAGTCTGGGTTGTTCAATGTGGTGGTGGCAGCTTTTTTTTTTAATGGAATGTAATGTAACAGTGGTCTGGGAGCCTATCGTAACATTGTTTGTGAACCTATTTGATCATGCAATTATTATAGCATGTCTGCAATGTTTCATAAAGCAAATACTTTAATCAACCAAGTTGTAGTAACACTGCACTTTCAAAATAAGAGCTTTCATCCTTGAGGTGATAATGATCTCCAATTCCTAGTGCTAGAACTAGCAGATCTTAATATGCAAAGCTCGTTGCAAAATGCAGTCAACTCTGGGGTGAAACGTGACAGGCGATTAACAATGCATAGTGGTGTTTTATAAGAAGTTACAATATAAGGTGAAGAAAATCTTCCTAATTGTCACAGAAGATTCTTGGTTTGCAGGTAAAATAATTCGTTAGGTACACTGAAAGCATACGCTCAGGTGTTACATAAGTGGAGGTATATGCTGCCTGTCTAAAGGGGCAGTTGGACCATCTCTTACTGCTGTTGCTGTTGAGTTTTGTTCAGGTTCTCCCTCTGCTCTCTTCCCTTTCTGTCCAAGGGTATGTGAAGGCACATTCTTCAGTTTTTAGAGCTGAAGAGTGGAATAAAATGCTTCCATGTCTTATAAAGCATTAGTAATCAAGTACATACCCATTAATACTGACATTTTCTTCATTTCAAAACATTCCATTTCTACTTGTGGATGTAGATGCTGGGACAGAGAGGGATCCACATTCTCCAGCTTTCTAGAACAGCTGCGATAGCTACCTGCCATACAAAAGCCTTTTTATCATGCTCAAATTTCTAAAGCTTTTAAAAAAAATTCAATAATAAGTCAATTCTTATGTCATCAAAGTTCAACTCCTTTATGGAAGAAAGCTTTGACACCTGACCTCTTCATCTTCCCTTATGCAGACATGTGTATATACATCTTTGAATTCTTTGTCCTTGCACAAAATGGACTAATGAGTGACCCTTATCTCTGGATTGCATCATTATGGTTTATGGATTGCATGGAAAGGAATTTCTGAACTGTATAAACCAAAGAAAACTGTTCATAACATTAGATGCAATATTCTAACTTGCCTATCTTAAAGAAAAACTTGGCTATTCCTTACTAATTGTATTATTCCTCCCGCTGTCAATGCACACAGTTCATGTCTTCTTTACTGGAGTTACCAAATTTTTGTTTCAGAGCTCTCCTGCAGAATGCATTTTCTCAGGGTGGTGCTTCAGAGGTCACTGAACAATTTGGGTGGGAAGGGAGCTCAGGAGCTCTGTAGTCTGAGCTCCTGCTGTGAGCAGGATCAGCTCAGAGGTCATTAGCAGGCTGCTCAGGTCTACCTCATGCTGGAGAAGCTTTTCCTTATGTCCAATGGGAACCTCTTGCTTCAGTTTTTGTGTCTTATCCTCTTCCTGTGCACTGCTGGGAGCAGCCTGGCTTACTCTTTTAAATAACCTCCTCATAGGTAGTGGTGGGACTGCTGTTAGGCCCTCCCAAAACGGTCCCTGCACCAGGCTGAGCCAGCCCTGCTCCCCCGGTCTCAATTCCCAAGGCAAATGCTCTAGTCCCAGCTGCCTTTGTGGCCTTTTGCTGAACTTATTCTGGTTTATCAGTGTCCTCCCTGGACTTGGGGGAGCCGCAGCAGGATGCAGTATCTCAATGTGGTCCAATGGGTGCTGGCCACCAGGGGATAATCATTTCCCTTGGTTCATTGACTGGGCTCCTGTTAATACAACCCAGGGTGCTGATGGGCCTCTCCGCTACCAGGACATGCTGCTGACTCCCATTCAGCTTGGTGACTGACACGAGCCCTGTGTCATATTCAGCAGAGAGGCCTGTGTTGCTGCCAGAGGGTTTCCTTCCCAGGCACAGGACTCTGCATTTGTCCTTCTTGAATGGCATGAAGTTCCCATTGACCTGTTCTTCCAGCCCATCTAGATCCTTTCAAAGGGCAACCCTGCCCTTGAGTGTATCGACTGGTCCTCCTAGTTTGGTGTCCTTTGCAAGTTTGATGAGTGTCCATAGTCCATGCTGGGGTGTGCCTTGTTCATTTTCTGTATAAGTGACTTGGAGAAATAATAATCATAGAATGGTTTGGGTTGGAAGATCATCCAGTTCCACTCCCCGTGATGTAAACCCGGACACCTTCCACCAGACCATGTTGCCCAAAGCCTTATCCAACCTGGCCTTGAAGACCTCCAGGGATGGTGCATCCACGAGTTCTCTGAGCAACCTGTTCCAGTGTCTCACCACTCTCACAGTAAAGAATTTCTTCCTAGTATCTAGTGTAGATCTCCCCTGTTTCAGCTTAATACCATTACCTGCACTTTGATGTGCTTTGCATGTGCATCATATTCTTTACTTACACCCTTTTTTTTGTCTGTCCTATTATTAACTTGGGGAGCTTGCATCACCTTGCTGATTCCTTTTGTATGCTCTAGTAGAAGGAAACTATGTTCTGTTCTTATTTGCTTTAGAAACATAAGCCAGATAAAATTAAAAAGTCACGGGAGTAGGAAAACTAGTGTATGTTAATCACTTAACTGATAACCCCAGAGAAGGCTGGAATAAGGAGAGATGGTCCTGTCCTTTACTTACCGTCACCAGCCCCAACAGCTTGGTGCTTATCTGCTCCTCACTTCCCATTGGCCAGTCTTTGGAGCCTTTCTAAAACTGAACTGTATCTCACTGGGAACTAAGTCCTGAATCAGTAAACTTTACCTTTTTGTAATTTTTTTTTTTTTGATTCATAAAAAAAGGCTGTTATCTTTATGAAAGTTGGAAATAGAACGTTCTTTACAAAACAAAGCAGGAAAATGTACCTAACTTTCTAAGTATGGAGAGGCATGTGTGCTGCAGATACCTTATAAAAGGCTTTGTAGCTCATTTGTTGGGAAATAAAGAGGATATGTTTGAGCAAGAAAATTCTAAAATAAATAAGATTTTAGCTACCCCAAGATCTAGAAATTAAAACTACTTATCTACTTCTGACCCTCTTACTGTAGATTCTATATCTGTTTAAAATTTGGTGGCTTTAATCTCTCTGTATTAAATCAGGAAATCATTTATAACATTACAAGTATTGCTAGGTGGGCTAAAATACAGCAGTATCTTTTTTTCACCTCATTTGCAATTGTCATCATGGAATTGGAAAATGAACTTTTTTTTTTTGTTGTTGAAACTAGGATTCCATATCACTGTTAAGATAAATTCTTTACCAAAGTTTGCTTTACCAATGGCTAACTCTTCTGCCATCAATTAAGCATTGTTCTGGACACGTGTAGGGGAAGTTAAATCAAATTCAAATCAAAGTTGTAGTTAAATAAGGATTATATTATCCATCTATCCAGATTTTGAATCATTTAGTATTTCACATTAATTTGCTTATTTTCTTGAAATACATAGTTTCAAATTAATGCAGTTGTTTTGATTTTGAACATATTTGTAGAAGTTTACTTTTATAAGTTGTCTTGCTGATTAATATGTTTAACTTTACCACAAGCTTAGTTTTTGTTTTTATTTTTTTCCAAATCAAGGCAGTATATCTGCTTGTGTGCTTATTCTGTCAGCAGGGTCCTTACTCTTTGAAAGTTTTCTGTCTTTCAAGTATTTAAAAGCTTGTTCAGATTATAGATGAGTTGTCTAGAAAGTAGTGTGACACTAATTTACTGCTTCTGAAACTGTTTAGATTTGTGATTTCTAGTGTTTTCCTATTGGGTATAGAGACCTAATTTAACATCAGAGTGAGTGATACAAGGGCAGGGTTAAGTCTAGTTCTTTGTTTTGTGTTAAATGTTTGGGGTAGGAAGTGGTTTTAAATCCTGGCCTCTGCTTCTGCTGTCTGCTTGTTCTTTGATGCATGGAGAGTCTTGGATAAAAGCTTTTGTTGAAGTGTTGCACTGAAAATTATGTAATTGCTTGTCAGCGTTTTAATTTCATTACTTTTGTGGAAGGAAAATACTTCTGTATTCCAGCAAGTAGAGAGGCTTTTACATAGGATGCGTACCACACTTTGTTAAATGTGGTCTGTAGGCGCTCATTTTTCTCTCCCCTCTCTCTTTCAGACTCCAGGTAGAGGTGGGTCTCAGAGCTCAGATTCGGATTCATCTGCCACACCAGGAAATGCTGTGGATGTGAACAACGAAGGCTCCTCTGAGGTACTGTGCACCATACGTGGTACTGGAATCTTAAACCTTGGGTGCTGTTTCTCTGGTCCATGAAGCTGTTAGGAATAACTTTTGATGCCCTACCTAAGTAACAACTGTACTAAAGAAATATACAGAAGTATCATCTTCTAAGAATTCATTGTTATTTAAATAAAGAAGGAAGGTTAGGCAATACTTACATGTAGCTATTAATTAGGGTTATCTGTCTAAGTAGTCACAAGCAATATTTCCTGTAATGCTAGAGATGAATTATTAAAACTAAAAGTGATGAGGCAGAAGCTTAAGGCTCCTCGTTAGTTAATCTTTTATGAGAGTTCTGAAAAATGAAGGTTAACATTTTATCAGAGTTGTACTTGCTTTTCACCTTGCTTCTGCTATGCTATAATGTATACTGGAAACCTCTTCCTCCTTATGAAATACTGGATGTGTTGGTTTTTGTTTGGTGTTCGTGTCTAAATCTATGACTTGTAAATCCTATCCATTTTTTATGTGCTATATGCCATATTTAACCAGCAGAATAAGTTGTTACTCTTGCTTTAATCCCATATTACAATGGTTTTGGATTTACAGTGTTGTCAAATATTAACTCTGAAAAATGCAAGTTGACTTCACTGGCTGTTGAAGCTAGTTTGTGCTAATGTAGCCTGATTACCTCCCTCGAAAATGTTTCAGGCTTAGCATATAAATGCATGGCAAGGTTAATTACTCCTGTTATAGTATTAAAGGGAGAAAAGTGCCCCTTCATACCCTGAATAAAGTGTATGATGATTCAAGTACCACTATCTGTTACGAAAAGAGAAACTCACTGTGCTGTTGAAAATCTTAATTGCCTTCCATCTGTGTATCTGCTTATTTCTTACTTCTTGAAGCCTTTTTACAGTCAGTGTAATAGATATTCCTTAATATTTCACTTCATGTTATACATGTCACACATTTGTGAGTCCAAATCTGTTTGTTACACATATTTGCTCCATCTCTGAAGAAAATAAATATTCTTCAATTGCAGGCTAAAATCTCATTAATTTTGTAGCACTAAGGCATAAAAATGTGCAGTGAGATAACTTCTTTCCAAAGATTGGCTAAAATTGCACTGTCTGTTAACGTGAGTGCAGTATCCCTGGCTGTACAGCTGGTGGGCATCACAAGGTACCTCAATACTAATGAAGTAGTATTTTCTTGACATAGAAAGAGCTTTCACAGTAGTGGTGTGCCTGCAATATTGCATCATTGGCTTTTCATTGGCTTTTTCATGCTGAGTCAAAACTGGGTCAGACCAAAGCCTGTTCTGTGGCTTTTAGTTGATACTGTAGAACATGAAAAGGTATCTTTTAGTTGTCAATAATTCTGCCATCTGTTGCATTAGTTGTAAGAGATGTGTTTTCCTTTAGCACATAATTTCAAAATCTGTTTGAAACTGAGCTCTGGAGCTGGTGGTGGGTTCTTATGGTCCTGAGATTCACATGTTACAGCATGCAACTTGAGCCTTTCCATTGGTCTTCCTTTTCCTGCACAGAAAGCTGACCTGAGTCTTGGTCTCTCTGAAAACATCTCTCCAGGAGCACCGTAGACAGACTTTGCAGAAACTTTGCTCTCAGTTTTATCGTTATGTTCCCACCTGGTTCTCCAGTATTACCTAAAGTCAGAAATCCAGTTGATTTATTTGCACTGCTGTTTCTGTGCTAGATTTTCAAATTTGTATTGCTCTAAGATTCAAATGGACAATAATTACTAAGTCTATGCAGATTCTCGTGTTTCCTACCTCCTCAAGCCTGGCTGAAATAAATCCTGACTTTTGAAAATTGTAGTATGAAACAAAAGGAGTGAGGAAGTCTGAATTCTAGCTGTTCTGTGCTCGAGGGGAGGTCAGTATCTGTTTTATTCCTGTCTCTGGCCACATCAGTTCTTCAGATCACACATAGATCTGTAATTCAATCTAGATACCTCTTATTCCTAGATACACCTATCTGGCCTTTTTAGCTTAGGTCCCAGAGCAACTCTGCCTACAGTACAGTGCTGCCACATACTCTGTGCTTGCAGCAGCTCCACCAGAATGTTATGCTTTCATTAGTGTAATGTGGCTGCATTAGCTAGACAGGTTTGCCATCTTTATTTGGAAGGGGCCTCAACCTTTCCGTGTGTGCACAGAGGGTTGTGTTCAGGCTGTTCTGCCTGCCTGGAGTGATCTACTCAGGTGGTGCAGGCATCCTCTGGCCCACAGAGGCCCACAGTGCTTTACTGTCTACCCTGCTTTTTCTAGGCGTTTAAGCATATAGTATATTAATTTGCCTATAGTATATTGTTCCTGCAATACCACCTTGCCATTCTGTCTCTCTCTGTGAAATATCTGCACACCCTTATGGGAAACTGGGACAGATCTGATGTGATACCTTACAATGGTCCATTCACAATTTGTTATGCAGCTTATTCAACTCTGTCACATGAAGGAGGTACTAAGAGTGTCTGGAAAACGCATAGCAGTATTCAGCATGGTGCTGGCTTTTGAAATGTGTTATGAATTTGTGTATTTTCATCTTCTTAATAACTGTTCCTTGTTGCCTCCTCCATGGTATTGATATGGGGTTTGCAAAAACTGTCTTTCCAAAAGGAAAACAGGCTTTGGTTTTGTGATTGTAGAGAACTTTTCAGCATAAGAATTTGAACAGCATTTGATTCCACATCTGTTTTTGGTTTTTATTAGTTTCTTAAAAACAAATATGCGTTTCACAGGGCTTCATCTGTCCACTCTGTATGAAAGTGTGTGTAACTCCCACTGATCTGTCTGAACATTACCACAATGAGCACACTGGGACAGAAAGAAGACAGGAGCTCCATGACTTCCCAGCTGTTACTGTGGGTCTTGTTTATTTTGTTTCAATAGCTTTGGTAATGGGCTGCTTTAAATGAACATATATCTCTTCTCCTGGCTTGGGTTTCAGCTTTTTAAATTATGTCTTTTGATTCCTTGCTGAAATGTAATTTGACCTCTTATGCATGACTCCAAAGTACACATTCAGCAATAAAACTAATCTATGTTGAGCTTTCTGGTTTGCAGTAGATGAAATGTTTGTGACTTGAAGTCTCCGATGGATTCTTTCTGAACAGCTTTTGCTTAGTTTTCTTGTAAATAAGACTATATGATTTACTTCACTTCAGACTTAGTGTAGTGATAAATACAGTACATCCTTTGTGAAAAGACGTGTTTTGAGCTCTTATTAGTTACTTATTTTTGAAGCAGATTTCTAGTGGGGAATAGATAGACTGGGTAAAAGGTAGAACAGGGAGTAAGAATATAGAAAACTTAGAGGCTTCTCTTCTTGAATATTCTTAAGAGCCTTACATATTGCATTAACATTAGAAAAATAATTATAAACCCAATTATTGAATATAGACTTTTACTGGAATTTCTGTATGCTTCCAACAAAATGCCAAGGCTGTTTCACTTAATATATATTAGAAATAGTAGTGCATTTCTAAATTCTCCCAGTTGTGCAGTGTTAAACTACTCAATTAAAACAAAATCTGCTATTTCATACTTCTCAGTTGGAAGAAATTAGATTCTGAAAGGTAACAGCCTCCAACTGCATAAGGCTATCTGAATTTTTTTCTGCCAGGAAACTTCAGAGAGTAGGATTGACTTCTAGGGGAGCAGCTTGCCATGCACTAAATGGGCTTATATGGAGGTGAAGTTTTGTGTTCTTTCTACTAGCATTGCTTTCAGTGGGTTTTAGAATCGAAGTGTTTAATCTGCGCTGTGTGAATGATCTGGTTTTATTGTGTGTGTTTTATTGTGTGTGTTTGCTGTATGCATTTGCTAAGTAGTGGGGCCTTTTTTGCTTCCCTACACTGAATATGTATTTACACTTTATTTTTGAAGGAAGAACTTCAAATTGTGGGTTGTTATTTGCAAAGACATAGAATTACTTGGGATCTCATTTCAAGGGTGAAGTATCATTTATTAAAGCGTGTAGGATCTGTGGTAAAACCGGCCCAGGCTGCTCTCCTGGATTGCCTCCTCAGAGGCAGGACAATTGGAGATTGGCTTTTGATTGACACCTCACTGCATCCTATTGAAGCAGGAACCATCTGCAGAGCTCTGTTCATGACCAAATAAACTTTCTGTTTTCTTTATTATCTGGGCACAATGCAAGTGCCTTATTTGAATAAGCTGTGACTTACCAGTGACAGATTGTGGCATTCCTGATGTGATGATATCAGAAGACTGTGGGGTATGAGCCACCAGAAGTGATTCAATTACCTAATGAAGTTCTTTTATTTAAGCTGGCTTGTGTTTAACACAGTTTCATGGAGTTGACTGCAGGGTCTTGGCTACTTTGAGTTTTTGTTTATCCATTGTAAGTTACTTGTCAGTACTTCTTACTTGTCAATAGCTGATTACAACTTTATAACTTGATAGAACTTGTATATTGTGTGTAACACATTAAATGCAGATTCAGTTGTTCCTACCTGTTGCAGTTTCCCGTTGCTAAAGCTGTATTTCTTGGCACGGTGATTCAGTAAATATCTGCAAGAGGTGAGAAAGAAAGAATGCTAATATATATGTATATATTTTTTTTCCTGATCCTTTATTATATTGGTGTGCATAAAAGCATTGAAAACGTGGGGAAATCTGTTAACCATTATCAATATTAATATGAAAAGTTTAAAATATTTGATTAATGAGAAGCTGATGGTTTGCATTTGTTGATGGGAAATAATAGTTTGCATTTGCAACAAGCACAATGTGGTCCTGAAGCAGCAACATGACTAGGTTGTCACCCTTTGTTCCAATTTTGCCATTCCTGAGTTGGCATTTATGATCTGTTATCAATGTGGTCTCATCTTATGTGGCAGACACGAAATATTACTGTTTGATTTTGTGTACTTGTTTTTTTACTTTCTGTTGCTTGTGGAAACTCCTATGAAAAGTTTAAATACGTTCTGCTGGTAACAGTGCTGAAGAAGCTCCTGAGTTCAGTTTTTTTTTGCCAGTGCATTCTTAAGCATGGAGATAGGACACATTGCAAAGGCAGTGTTTGATCACACTTTGAGAGATCTGAAAAATTGTCACTTAGTTGACAAAAGCGTTGGTACCTTTGTTTCTGATTTTGTCCATAGCTTTCTTTGGTAACCTGTCTTCCACTAATACACTCTCCCTGCTGATGAGAATTTTAGTAAGTAAAGTCGTTGGCCCCTCTTATCCTTACCATTCCCTCCTCTCCATCTTGCATGCAGCAGGAGTTGGTCTTGTTCTTCAGTCACAGGTGTCCACTCCTGCAGTTTCTAAAGGTGTCTGATGTCCTGAGGTGGGAAACGATCCTTACCACTCACCTTATTTATGCTCTTCGTCTTACACGGCTCTCTATGCAGTCCTCACTTGTCAAAGTAGGGATTGTACCATATGATAGCTAATGAAAATGACAGTGAAATAATTTCCCCTGCCCCCCAAGCACTTTCAAAGCACGTGCTTGAAAAGACAAAAGCTTATTCAGCTGCAGGAACAACCACCAAAATGTTGGCAACTGTCTCTGTCCATGCTTAGCCAACTCAGCCAAACAAACACCCTGTGGAAGTCACATGCATCACTGTATACCCAAACAGCAACATTGTTTGCTACCTTTCATGTATATGCAGGTGTCACTAACAAAAGCTGTGTGGCTTCTTCTGTTTTATTTTCTTTTTCCTAAAGGAATGGTACAATTCTAAACCATTTCCAGCATTTCCTGACTGTTCTGTGTTGGATGTTCAGGACATCTAAACAGTGAGTCAGTGAGAGAGGCTTAGTTTCAGACTTCCCTTCCCTGTTTATCCTCAGGCATCCAGAAAACCTCCTGCAGTGTTTAGAAAGTAGTGGCTGTTAATATCAATTGTCTTGTCTACAACTATGCTAAATGAAAGACAATTTTTGAATAGTTCTTTTTGGATATTCTTCATAACTTCGGACCCTGATGTTTTCTGAAGAGACTTTTCAAAGCAGGATTGTCTAGAGTGTGAATTGGCATACTAGTTGTGCAAACGTGGGTTTTTTGGTCTTTCTTTGAAAACACCTCATTCATTATGATGATTTTTTTTCCCTACCTGTCTCTTATTGTTGACACAGTTGATTATATCTTCTGTTTTTATGGATGCTCTTGAAATGTTTCAGATTAGTTTCACACTGGACATTCCGTTAGTGCTTTAGTGCTGGTATTCATCCTCTCTAGTGCTCTTCCAGTTGCTTCTCAAATAAGTTTGCATTAGCTCTTTTCAACTTTTTGCACTGGAGAAAAAAAAGTCTTTGGTTGAGCTTTAATTTGCTGCAGCATCTGAATAGTACTAAGAGAATGGAGAATACTGGTTTGGTTTGACTTGGCCATATGATGTGACTCTTCATTAAGCAATAGAATCCACTGGATTAGAATTTCTAATTCATGACAAAATTGTAGTCTTCTAGGTTGTGACAGAATTGTAGTCTTACTCATCAGTAGTAGTAAAACAGAAGAGAACTGAACTAGAAATTATCTTGATTGTATTCTTCTCAGGAAGAACTCAACTTCTTTTCTAGGAAGACATCAAGTCTACAGTCTGATATAAAATAAACTGTAGCAAGACACCTTTTTTTCTTTTAGTCCAGAAAGTTTAATACCTACTTGTAAAATTTAAATGGACTGTGGGTCTTAATTATATAAAATACAACCTTTTAACCTATTTTTCTACTGATTAGNTGTATATATATTTTTTCCTGATCCTTTATTATATCGGTGTGCATAAAAGCATTGAAAACGTGGGGAAATCTGTTAACCATTATCAATACTAATATGGAAAGTTTAAAATATTTCATTAATGAGAAGCTGATGGTTTGCATTTGTTGATGGGAAATAGTAGTTTGCATTTGCAACAAGCACAATGTGGTCCTGAAGCAGCAACATAACTAAGTTGTCACCCTTTGTTCCAATTTTGCCATTCCTGAGTTGGCATTTATGATCTATTATCAATGTATTGTCATCTATGTGGCAGACATGAAATATTACTGTGTTTGATTTTGTGTACTTGTTTTTTTACTTTCTGTTGCTTGTGGAAACTCCTATGAAAAGTTTAAATACATTCTGCTGGTAACAGTGCTGAAGAAGCTCCTGAGTTCAGTTTTTTTGCCAGTGCATTCTTAAGCATGGAGATAGGACACACTGCAAAGGCAGTGTTTGATCACACTTTGAGAGATCTGAAAAATTGTCACTTAGTTGACAAAAGCGTTGGTACCTTTGTTTCTGATTTTGTCCATAGCTTTCTTTGGTAACCTGTCTTCCACTAATACACTCTCCCTGCTGATGAGAATTTTAGTAAGTAAAGTCGTTGGCCCCTCTTATCCTTACCACTTCCTCCTCTCCATCTTGCATGCAGTGGGAGTTGGTCTTGTTCTTCAGTCACAGGTGTCCACTCTTGCAGTTTCCAAAGGTGTCTGATGTCCTGAGGTGGGAAACGATCCTTACCACTCACCTTATTTATGCTCTTCGTCTTACACGGCTCTCTATGCAGTCCTCACTTGTCAAAGTAGGGATTGTACCATATGATAGCTAATGAAAATGACAGTGAAATAATTTCCCCTGCCCCCCAAGCACTTTCAAAGCACGTGCTTGAAAAGACAAAAGCTTATTCAGCTGCAGGAACAACCACCAAAATGTTGGCAACTGTCTCTGTCCATGCTTAGCCAACTCAGCCAAACAAACACCCTGTGGAAGTCACATGCATCACTGTATACCCAAACAGCAACATTGTTTGCTACCTTTCATGTATATGCAGGTGTCACTAACAAAAGCTGTGTGGCTTCTTCTGTTTTATTTTCTTTTTCCTAAAGGAATGGTACAATTCTAAACCATTTCCAGCATTTCCTGACTGTTCTGTGTTGGATGTTCAGGACATCTAAACAGTGAGTCAGTGAGAGAGGCTTAGTTTCAGACTTCCCTTCCCTGTTTATCCTCAGGCATCCAGAAAACCTCCTGCAGTGTTTAGAAAGTAGTGGCTGTTAACATCAATTGTCTTGTCTACAACTATGCTAAATGAAAGACTATTTCTGAACAGTTCTTTTTGGATATTCTTCATAACTTTGGACCCTGATGTTTTCTGAAGAGACTTTTCAAAGCAGGATTGTCTAGAGTGTGAATTGGCATACTAGTTGTGCAAACGTGGGTTTTTTGGTCTTTCTTTGAAAACACCTCATTCATTATGATGATTTTTTTTCCCTACCTGTCTCTTATTGTTGACACAGTTGATTATATCTTCTGTTTTTATGGATGCTCTTGAAATGTTTCAGATTAGTTTCACACTGGACATTCCGTTAGTGCTTTAGTGCTGGTATTCATCCTCTCTAGTGCTCTTCCAGTTGCTTCTCAAATAAGTTTGCATTAGCTCTTTTCAACTTTTTGCACTGGAGAAAAAAAAGTCTTTGGTTGAGCTTTAATTTGCTGCAGCATCTGAATAGTACTAAGAGAATGGAGAATACTGGTTTGGTTTGACTTGGCCATATGATGTGACTTTTTGTTAAGCAATAGAATCCACTGGATTAGAATTTCTAATTCATGACAAAATTGTAGTCTTCTAGGTTGTGACAGACTTGTAGTCTTACTCATCAGTAGTAGTAAAACAGAAGAGAACTGAACTAGAAATTATCTTGATTGTATTCTTCTCAGGAAGAACTCAACTTCTTTTCTAGGAAGACATCAAGTCTACAGTCTGATATAAAATAAACTGTAGCAAGACACCTTTTTTTCTTTTAGTCCAGAAAGTTTAATACCTACTTGTAAAATTTAAATGGACTGTGGGTCTTAATTATATAAAATACAACCTTTTAACCTATTTTTCTACTGATTAGAAATGTTATCTGAGGAAGCGACTGTCATCTTACTGTTTATGTAAACACAGTGGAAAGAGCTTTTACTGGTGGAAGGCATGGAAAAAATGTCAACTGTATTTTTCTTTTAACAATATTTAAAATGACGTAATTTATTCTATAACTTAAATATAACATGATTTTTTTTCTTACTAGTATGTAAGACTTCTGAAAGAAATTATGACATGTGGTCTTGCCTTTGCTTTCTAGGCAGTTTAACCTGCCACTGAGAAATTCCTGATGATTCAGTTAATTGCTTCAATAGGTAATTGGGAAATAAAATTTAGGAACTACTTGATATATCTTTCAGCTCTGACACATCNGGGAGAAGAGGCCAGCTCCCTTCTCTCTACAACTTCCTTTCAGGTAGTTATAGAAAGCAATGAGGTCTCCTCTCAGCCTCCTCTTCTCCAGGCTAAACAACCCCAGCTCTCTCAGCCATTCCTCATACGGCCTGTTCTCCAGCCCCTTCACCAGCTTTGTCGCTCTTCTCTGGACACACTCCAGAGCCTCAACATCCATACATATCTGTCCCCTGGCCCTAAGCATATACAGCTCCTAACCTTCTGTCTCGTAAAACATTTTAGCCTTCAAATTACTGTGCAGCTGGAGGGTATCTGAGTTTTAGCTTTGACTTGCTATTTAAATGCTGGTGAAGATGTGTATCTTTGTCAGGGGAGGCTGGGGAGGTTCACCTGCAGTGGAAAAATGTATATGTTGAATTCTGAATTTTTCCAAATATACATAACACACAAAACCATAAGTCCAGAGAAGTGTTTATGCCTCTGAGCACATTACCATGCCCCACAGCTCTTGAGCTCACTTTCAGTTTTTAAATGTGCTTGACTTCATTCACAGCATAGAGCTTACTATACTGATACAGTTGTAAAAGCATTGTTAATCTAAGTCTGGATTCTGAGACGTGGGGAAAACAAAGATTGTGGCTGGAAGGTGTTAGAGCTTTAGACTTGAATTGCAAGCTTTTTGTTCACTTGGCTCACTGGAAACAGGCTGTAGGCTTCAATGTTGGCTCAGTATTTCTGGAAGGTCAAAGATGAAGCCCAGAAACTCAAATTTATTAAACTTAAAACCTGGTTATGTGAATGCCAATCATATTAAAGTGTATGCGGGACTGGGCTAAGCTATCCTGTAGCATGTATATGGCAAAATAGTCCCTCATTTTCTCTGTACGGTAAAAGCATCAGTTTTACTGAAATTCTGTGGCAGTTTGATTCTTTGTTGTTGTTGTTGTAGGGGGTTTTTTGTTTTGTTTTGTTTCACCTCAGTGCTTAAATATTTTCCAAGAAGAGTATTTGTGGCATAAAATGGACATCTCAGTGCAAAACAGTGGTTCTTTAAGCTTGACTCGTGACATAATTGCTGGGATAAAAATTCAAGATGTTGCAGAAGCTCTGGTTGTATTAGTAAGTAGAGCTCTGTGCACTATTTGTAGTATGTGGCTCTCTACCACATACAGCTGTAGATCAGCAGCAATCATAGCAGCCTAAATGGGACCATTTGCTCCATTTGTGCAGTATTAAAATGGGATTGGAGAATAGACTAGACAGACATCGGGTATTTCAAGAAAATACTAAAAAAGCTGGGTAGCTGTGACTGTAACTTTCAAACATGAACAGGATAGCTTTTTTCTTGGGCTCCGGCTATATAAGCAAATCTGAGTTGTGTTGTGTAAAGACTATTTTTCCCATGGGGCTGTCCTTCAACAGATGTCATCTTTCTGCCAAACAACTCCAGTTTTAATTTGTGAAAAAGAAGTTTTGAGTAAAGTAAGCTGTTCTTTCGCCCATTAATTACCTAAGACATATTGGCTCCAGAAATACCATTTCATTAAAGCCCTGGGGAAAAGAGAGCAGTTGGCAGATGAAGACAGATGTAATGCACATATATGCAGGTGTCTCAGGCTCCAGATGATGGAGCCCAGGGAGCTGTTATGCTGACCCTACATATGGCATACACATTTATTAAGTTAGCTGACTAGTTATTTCCTCTGCTAACTGTGTTGCATAGCTCTCCGTTGCTATCAACTGGGGAGTAGATACCTACAAATATATGTTTGGTTATTTTTTAAGCCTCATGCAAAAGCCATCAACCTGTTGAGGGAATGTCTTTGAAAATCTTCAGTTCTCTTTCCTAATGAGTAAGGAGAATACTGTTTCTCAAAATATCACGCTAAACAACTTCATTAGATCAGAGTTATGCAGAACAGTGAGGAAAATACCATTGCAAGTGACACAATATTCTGAGAAGGATGAAATTTGCAGAAATGTATTTTTACAACACCACCCTGCTGCTCTTCTTCCCATAGGTCTACAGAGTAATATAATGAAAAGCCAGAGAAACAGAATCCATTCGGTCCTATACATTAATTTTTCTGTTACTTAAGCTATTTCTGAATCAGCTTTAAAATAGCCTGGGGATTAGGAGGGCTCTACATTAGCCTGCAGTCAATCTGGCTGTGTGGGTCTGTGGCCCTGCTCTTGCTGGGCAGGGTGTTTAGATGTGGGAGGCCAAAGTTTTTCCAACTGTTAATAGGCCTATAAATTACATTGATACAATAAAAAGGAATATGGTATTGCTTGTGGCGAGACTTTCCTTCCAGTGTTGCTTTTAGAATCCTGGCATAGTTCCCAAGGAATGCTATATTAATGATTTGTTCAAATATTAATGTTACCCAAAAAGAATCATTTACCTCATATGCCTTTTAAGAGATAGAACATGGAGAAGCTTAACTTTATCAAGTCTGAATGTAAATTCTAACTATTAGAAGAGAGAAAAATAGCTACAGAATTTCTTGTACAGGCTTATTGGTAAGTCTTTCTTAAGAAGGGCAAATAAAGAAGCCTCTGGTGCTTCCATGGAGTTCAAGATCTTTGGTGAAATCTGGCATTACAACTCAAGCTGAGACAAGATACTTTCCTGCAAAACTTCTACGTAACAATTTCTGCTCCGAGTGAGACTGGACTGTTTTGGAATTTTTGCAGCGAGAAAGACCTGTCCCAGTGGGAATGGTGTGGTACTGTGGGGGTGCTGGGTGCTAGGCATGGCTCACAGACACCCAACTGAAAGAGGAACTTTTCCCTTGGGATCAGAAGATTCAGACTTGAACCACCTTTCTCCTGTTTATTTGAATGCCTTGATTGCTGGGCCAGGGGTTATTGAGCTGTGCTATTGTGTCCTCACTGCTAGTGGCTTGTTTGTGTGTATATATGGTGTCTTGGTTTGAACTCCTTTTCTTTTTTTACAGTTCTTGCTCTATCTTGCTTCAGAAATTCTGTGATGATCTTGTGCATGTGGTAGTTGTGGTTTTATTTTTGTATTCCATTAACTGGCAGGCATCCACAAAAAGCTTTGGATTCAATAAATTGTCATTTCGTGGTGAAAAAAAAAATCTTGTTTTATAAAAACAAATCCCAGCTAACTATCATTTGACTTCGTTAGGATCTTTTCTCCCTTTGTAAAGTGAAAGCCCATTTAGAAATACCATTTAGGGAGTTGTGACTTACAGTAGGGTGCTGCACGGCCTATAAGTGATGTCTTTGCTTTTATTAAATGAGGAATATGAAATGCCTTTCACTTCTGTGTGGCTGGGCTTTATGCAAAGTAAGTCCTAAATACATTTCAAACTGAAACCTGCCCAGTGTCTCTTGGCAAATAGAGCCTTTTGTGAAGTATAACTGTGCATGTTGCATAGGGTAGCTTCCTTCTTCAAATACAAGAATGTTGCTCTCATATTTGCTTCTTCTTTAAAGGATTCTGTTATTTAAGGGAGCCAAGTTACTGGAAGGCACATCTCAGCTCTCCTGGGTTGTGGTGACCAGTGTCACATTTCATGGTTGTGACTGCACTATCTCCTCTTTATTCAGGGCAGGTGGGGTCCAGTACAGGAATATCTTGCACTTGATATAAGTTCCTGCAAACTAACAAAATTGCGTACAAAATTTAAGCAGGTCAGACCATCAGATTTCTGCCCGTCTTTCTTCTTTGCATGTATTTGTCTTCAGGTTACTAAAATACACTTTATATTTTAAAAATTCATCTCAGAAGAATGATGCTGAGACAGAGATATTTTAAGGCTGTATTTAATTTTATTCTTCTTTTTAAAAAAGTTAAAGTGAGATACACCCCCAACCCATGTCCCCAAACAAGATTGTCACCTGGAGCTAATAGTTGCAGGCCCAGGAAACTTTTACATGTGTCTGATGCCCAGGAAGATCTTCATGATTCTGATTTTCTAACTATAAAGAGAACTGAGTTTACACTGCTGCCATCAGAGTCAACATCTGAATTTTGTCAGCCTGCGACATGAAACTGGGTCCTGGGTTCATGCAGTTTAAGCCTCTGATATGTGAGCGTTGGTGCTGGCAGCTGTAGCAGGCACTGGTGTTCCTGCCCACCCCAGTTCTCTGTAGGAAGGATATTTTCCATGGTGATGATGCCCTGTTGCAGAAGGGTGACATACTCTGTTAGAGCTTATGCATCAGAACTCTAGGAAAAGATGTGTTAGAATATGGGTGTGAGAGAGCTGTAAATGAGTGCTGACTTCAACAGTGCTTGGTCCTGAAAAAGCAAGGTTAGCTGAGGTCATGGCACTGCTGGTGGAGAGGGTTGGGGTTGGTGGGTGATGCACTTTTTAGCCCTGCCTGTGTGAGAGGAAGGGGTTTTCTACTACAGAGAGCAAATTTTATCCATGCTTTTCCCCTCTGCCAGTGACAGCACACCTGCCCCTTTAGAGCTCCCATCCACCCTGTGAGCTCTTAGCTGCAGCACGTCCTCCTGGCTTGGCTGCTCTGCTCTGCCTTTGGCTCCTTGTCCTTGCAGCGTCTGCCTTCAGATCCGCCTGCTTGCCTGGGAAGTCTTGCGCTGGCTTTGCCCAGTAATTGAGGGAAATGATTGATAGCTTTCCCCTCAGGCTAATTGCAAATATAATCTATTCTTTCCTCTTCTCAAGGACTCCTGTTTCCACAGAATAAGACTCAACCACAAAAAAAAAACCTAAGCAAAGAAACAGATTTTGCTGTTTAAATGGAAAGAAATAAAGGGCAAAAAGGAGAGAGCAAAGCAATTTTCTACACTCATTTTTCCCAGATGTGCTTACTGGTGCTAGGAAGAACATTTGCTTTTCTCAGACAGCAGGCCTTGCTGTCAGTGGGAAACTAAACTAAATACTGAGAACTACTCGATATCATTTTACCCCAAAAGGGTGCCATTATAGCATCACTGTGTGAGGCTGACTTGCTTTCACTTACTAGGAAAAATAAATCTGCTTTTTTGCCCCATCCTATAGTTCATTACCTTGGATATTTGTTAGAAATCACTCTGGTTCTTTTGCTCAGATTGACTATCGCTGCCATCGTAAAATTTATGTGCTAATTGCATGAGATAAACATTACTGGGAACCTAGTAGTTTAGCCAGTTTTCTGTACCCATTTTGGCGCAAATACATCCATATAAGTTAACTTGGTTTAATTGGAGTGAAATTGTGCTGATCAGTTCTGGAGATAAATGATTGTTAAAGATATGCCTGTTGTCTGCTTAGGAAGGACTGCACAGTTTTGTTTGATCTTTTTGTTCCAGAATTAGTCTTCAATATGACATGTAGTGAGTTTGATAAGCAGCTGTATTTATTTATTTCTGAAACACAAACCAAGTAATAGCAATTACAAAGTCTGTGTTCAGTGCTCTGGAACTCTAGCCATGCTTGAGTAGCTGAGCATGATGGTTCTGTGTTAAATCCACATTGTTTGGTTGTTGAATTTTTAGTGACTAGTGAAACAAAATGCTATGTCACATTAGAAGAAGGCAAAGTTAAGAGAAGAAAAGGAATATCAAAGCTTTTTGTATGTCCTTCAGAAACTGTATAGGAGCATATGTTATGTGAAGCATGATAATCCTGCGGGAATACTTTTGTCTTGGATATTGGAGAACCTTGGTGTAGTGCTGGAGTGTGCTGCAATTTGTACTGGTGTGAGAGACTTAAGAGTAACAAATAAATATGCAAAAGTATATTTTAAATGAATTTTAGAAACAAGAGGCTTTAATCTCATTTGCACAAGATGCTGTTTGCACAGCATGGAATTACAGGGAGTCTTTAATGGGAAAATGCACTTGTTTCTTCTCACTCTGAAAAGCTTGTTTTGCCACCATGATGTATATGGGCTGTAGCATAAGTGGAAATTAAGCTTGAAGTGGGTGTGATAACCATAAGCATCAAAACTCAATATGCAGTTCAACCCTTAAGAGCAGATGTGATAGATTGCCACATAAAATTAGATGGATGGTACTTCTGATAAATGGCAGGTTGGACACTTCACAAATATTTAGAGATACATAATATTTACTGTTTTCATTTGTCTGTGGGCTAATGATTAGAACAAGGGCGTTGCTATGTTAATTTTTCACTCTGGTAAGCTTGCAGTAAGTATGCTGGAATGAATATGGATGATTTCTGATACTTTAAGCTGTAGAGATCTGGTTTTCTTAAGGTAGTATTTATCTGAATTGCATTAACTAATTAATTATATGCAAGGCAAAAAGTGGATCTGAATCTCCTGGCTCATATTAAAATCCATAGCCTAAATATGGTGATACTAGGTGTATGACCAGCTGTGCTTTAGAATAGGGGTTTGTATCTGTCTTTTAGGATCAAACTCCAAGTGCTACCTCCCCTTTGGAAGAAGAATCTGATATTATGAGAAGTTGTATGGAAATTTTTTTTCTTGAGGGGGAAGGAATTTCAAAGCTGTTCTTCTGACTTTTTATTTCCCTACATAAAATTTTTGTTGCCGTTATGTAATACTGTTGAGACAAAACTCACTGACTAATGCAATGTGACTTTTGTAGGCTTTTTCTAACTTTTTAATTGTCAAAACTGTTACCAGAGTATGAAATAATTAGTATAGATCTAAACAATTATATCTAATACCTTTCAGATCCACCACAAAATTTAGAATTCTGTGTAAAAATAAGAAGGAAAAAAAAAAATACTTCTCATGTCTTCTTTTTTTCTTTTCCTTTTTTATAATAGGGTTTTATTTGTCCTCTGTGTATGAAGTCTCATGGATCAGCTGAGGAGCTGTTCAAGCACTATGAAGCAGTTCATAATTCTGGCATTGATTCAACTCATGGCGGGGAAGGTCATCTGTCACCAGAAAGGTGCAACAGTACTCATTTTATGCATGTTCTTTTGTGTCAATATTGAGCTGCCTCTAATTACACTGAAGGCTGTATTAATTTTAACACTTAATTATGTAGTGAAGTATTTAAAAGTTCATGACCCATTTCCAACTACAGTTAAAAAGCAGCTTGTAATTTACATTGGTGGATGTTGATCTGAAAAGAAATGAGAATCAGATATACATTTTTATACTGTCAAATCACCTGTTTCTAATGCAGCTGACAGAATATTACAAGGAGAATTTTTAGGAGTGTGGCAGAAAAAAATAGAGGTTCCTCTAATTTCTGGCACAGAAATTTCATCTTTTGAGGGTGGGGAAGGACAACCCTGAAGGTAGAGAAGAAACCTGATTTTGTCCCTGGATACTTAGGGTACCTACTGGGTAATTATAACATCAGTATTTGCCAAAGTAGGTTCCCATATTACCTATGGTTTGCAAATCTGAGAAATTCTGTCTATGTCACTAATTCTCCTTCTGTGTTCCAGAAACTCCAGGCTGATATTCAGAAATCTTCTCTAGTTTAGTTTATTTAACTGTTTGGTCTAAACTTTTTGGCATGAAGTTTAACACAGCCAAGTGCTGGGTCCTGCACTTGGGGCACAACAACCCTATGCAGAGCTACAGACTAGGGGAAGTCTGTCTAGAAAGCTGCCTGGAGGAGAGGGACCCTGGGGGTGTTGGTCGACAACCGACTGAACNGCTCCACTAGGGGAGGGTTAGGCTGGACATTAGGAAAAATTTTTTCACAGAAAGGGTCATTGGGCATTGGAACATGCTTCCCAGGGAGGTGGTTGATTCATCTTCCCTGGAGGTGTTTAAGGCATGGGTGGACGAGGTGCTAAGGGACATGGTTTAGTGTTTGATAGGAATGGTTGGACTTGATGATCCGGTGGTTCTCTTCCATCCTGGTTATTCTATGATTCTATGAAACTGTATTGCTAAATATGTTCCTAGGAAACATAACAGGTGGTTTTCATAGAATCATAGTCCAGTTTTATTTCTGAGGCCAGCAGTATGGAGCACAAACTGATAATACAAAACTTTAGAAAAGTTTAACTGAGTAGTCTGCCTATGGTGGTTTGGGGAGATTTTCCTTAGGGGTAAAATTTACATAGGTTTCCTTTGGCTTCCTGGTAGTTGTTTGGTTTTTTGTTAATATTCAGTGTTTATTTTGGACCGCTGTGAATGGCAGTCCATTCTGCTGTTCTTTTACACTCCCTAAAACTGCCTTGGTTTGTATGCAGCAGTTTCAGAATGAGCAGCTGCCTCTGGCCTCATCCAGTGAGACCACCCTGCCAATGCCATGGGTGGTCACCTCCTAGTGGAGCTGGCTTCTGCCAGTGCTGGAAAGTAAATGATTCAAATGTTTTGTCACTAGTAGAAAGGTGACCCAGTGTGATGAATAACTACAGTGAACGAGATACATGTATTTAGGTAACTAACTCAAGAGAGGGTGATTTTTCAGTGAGAAAAGCGTGTAGAAGGTAACATGTTTCAGTTGTTACCTGAATGAAGATACATCTCTCCCCAGTATCATACAGAGCTGGCAAGCCAGTAAGAGCCAGCATTAGCAGACGTCATGTCTTCATGCATGGATGGGCCCTTCTTTGTGAATAGCTGCCTTCTTTCCCAGCTGCTACCACAAAAGAAATAAAAATTAGGGCTTTATATAGAAAAAGTGGTAGGGTAATAGTGGAGTTACATTTGGTTTCCTATGTGCGCATTTATTCAAGAAAGTGTTTCTTCTCTGTCTGACTTAAACCTTTTCTGCACATTTATTAAAGAAAGAGTTTTTTTTTTTCTGTCGATTTAAGCCTTTTCAAAGTGATATAACTTAGACATGAAATTATACTCTCAGTAGAATAATAGCATTCACATGGTGGAATTATCAGTTGTAACTATATTGTTTATATAGTTTGTGAAAGATGTATTTTTATGCCTGCAAATTTCCAATGTCAACCAGATGTTGACTGGTGAATTTTTTTTTTTTTTTGCCTGGCTCTTGACAGTTTAAGAACAAGTGGTTTTGTTTTCTCTAACATAATAGAAAAGGTAGACAAGGTCAGGGATTTTGAATGGAGCAAGGGGAGCCTGGTGAGAGCTGTTGTGTAACATATGAGCTATTCTTCCTCTTTGTGTGGCATTCTTTCATGTTTCTTGGTTTCACGCTTGTTGCAGGAAATTCTCATTCCACATAAACGTGTTTTTCCAAGACTTGGAATATTGCCTTAAAGAAATATTGCAGCCTGCAGCAGGGAGCCACTCTGTTAGTGGTCCAGTGATGAAGCTCACATGTAATTCATAGGACTGAGATTGGGATTCAGTTGAGAAAGTTAGGTGCTATGAGTTACATGTGTCCTCTTCCCCCAATCCCCGCTATAAACTGCCATAATTAAGGGTTAAGAGTAAATGATGTCAGTCCCCACAGTGTGATTCAACAAGGCCACGGGTACCTGGTGTTAGCATGGAGGCAACAGCGTTACAGGTGGGGAGTTGAGTAGAGTATAAGGAAAAGGTAGTAGGGACTTGCCAGACGGTGAGGCTGAGATGCTCTGAGGGGAGGAAAGGATTGTAACTGCCCTAGCAGTGAGGGAGATTTGATGAGGATTTGAATGGCACAAAGTCACAGTGTGCAGCGATCACTTACACTCCCTCCACCCCCTGCCTCATTTTCTTCTGGTCAGTTAAACTGAACTCAGGTTTCATCTAAAAATTCTCAAGCAAAACTGTGCTGGAAACATTGAAGTGGCTGCTGTAGAAGGGTCCTTACTTTACAAACTCTCTTTGTTCCTCTTCTCCTCTTCACATTCTCTTCTGTTATGAGCTGTTCTTATGCAGTTCAAAACCTTTTATCTGCTATGAAGACTAAAGCATCTTAAATGCTTTAATATTGCAGATCTGATATGTTCAGGCCCAACTTCATTGCAGTTAACTCTTCCACTTACCTGGGATTTAATTTATAATCTTGGGTATGAATATTAGCTGATTTACTTATACTGGTGAGAAAACTGTGCCCCCTTCTCCATCCACAAACAATTTTTGGGTGTTGGATTATAGCCACACCTGTCTTAGCCTGCTTGTATTCACAAGCCTCTAGTGAATATCTCACACCGGCAGAATAATGTGTAAATAGCAGAAAATGTTCCTCTGAAAAAAAAAATTAGCTTCCTAATATCCCATGTTTTGTTTTGATCCACCTTGGAGATCTTGCTTTATTGGTTCAAGTGTGTGTTTTTCAATTGGTTTTTGATGACCCTGACCTGATGTTAATATGCTAATGTAGGTTTAATCTATTCCTTCCCAGTATACTAAAGAATAACTTGCTTTGTTGTTTTTTTTTTTTAATGTATGAAATAATTTAAAAAAACATCTGTGGAGGAGGGATAATGCAGCATAGCAGCAATAAAATTGTGTGGTATAAACCTAAGAGAATTATGGGTACATTGACACCTACACACATATATTCTATGTACTCCCAGTGTTGCCACTGTATAAACAATAAGAAAGGGTATATTTGCATTATTTTAACGGCCTGTGTATTCTACATTTGAAGTGGCTGTATGTCAGTAAATGCAACGTTGTCCTTGTATGTATAGTTGTGCAGGTCACTAAGGAGACCTGTGATTTAGAAGGGAACTGTCTAAATCAATTAGTAACAGTTTTAGCCTTGGGTCTTGTGCTGTAGCATGGCTGCAGGCTCGAGCACGAAATTTGAGAATTTAAAATCCCAAGGCTTTAAACATTCAGACCATTAAGTGAATGGATCTTTGAGGCATACTGAATTGCTGTCTGGGTGAAAAATTATGTAACTGCGTATTCCAAAAGGAGTAAGATAGCGTGCTGTCTCTTAGTGAGACTCCTTTATGCGATATGAGAAGTGAAGGAGAGTAGATTTGTCCTTTTCATACAAAGGCATGTAAATCAGTTAAATGTCCCAATATACAGCTTTGCTGTTCTGAACTATTGTGGTCAAGCTGATGCAGTGATTTAGGTTTACATTCTGTTTTCATGAGATTTTTTTGCATATCTGTTTTTTTTATCCATCCAGTTAATATATTTTTCAACTGGTGTGCAAACTGAACTAGTAAGAATCTATTAATCCTGCTTGTTCCAAGTTTCACAAAAATCTAAACATAAACTATTTGTAATTATGTGACTTAGATTTATATAGTATGTGGCTGTTACTCCAGTTTTTTAATGGACATTATAACCTGTATGTATTTGACAAAATATAAACACTGCATATTCATTTTCTTCGCTCTGTGGATATATTTATTCAGAGATGAAGTATCACTGCTCCGACAAGAAGTCCAAGACTTGCAAGCTTCGCTGAAGGTTGGAAATGTGTTTTATTTGCATGTGGTTCTTTGTTTAAATTGCAGAGTGTTCCACTGTCTTAAGCAAGCAAATTTACATTTCTCTCTCCCTTATTTCTCCACACCAGGAGGAGAGGTGGTATTCAGAAGAGCTGAAGAAAGAACTAGAGAAATTGCAGGGGCAGCAGCAGCAAGTAATTGCTTTAAAATACTTGAAGCAGGTTTATCTTCAGCATTGATATTGAAGATCAATACCTTTTTTGTAGGGCACGTGGCCTGATTTATTAGCTCCATAATTTGAATATTGACATGTTCTTGAAAACAAAGCTAGTTGTCTCTCCACAGAGTCAGAGTAGATAATGATTCTTCTGTACTACTCACTGCCACAAGTTCAGTTCAGACTTTTCCTTCTGGTGGTCTTATTCAGAACTCAGTTTATTGAAGAAAATAAATGTGGTGTTTTATCTGTTACAAGAAAGGGCGATGGGGTCTTTCTTGTAAAAATTTTTGGAGAACAGTAGTGTGCTTTCACAGAAGTCCAGATGAAATGAACAAACAAGGCAAGGCACATTGTGATGTCTTGTGCCCTAAGGAAGCTCTTGATACTTTTTTGACAATGAACTACTTCAAATGGGATAAAAAAAACTCAGAAATTGCTTGCTGACAGAATACCTTCTCAAAATATATTTAGTGATGTTTGTAACTTCTCTTTTTAGATAGATTTTAATATTGAGGGAAAGAAGGGTGAGGGAATTGTTACAGGAGTCTTGCAGGTCTGGATGCCTGGTAGTGCAGTAACACCCAAGATGCAAAAATAATCTTGGCCTTTTCCAGTCTTCCAGATATAACTGTTTGAAATTAGGTATTTTTATATTGCTATGCAATATCTGAGCACAGAAGTCGTTATTTCCCTGTCTTTTCTTAAAATGGGGTGAGCATTGGAAGTATTTATTTTTATTCCTGCTGTGTAATGATGTGTTTATTCTGTTTTCTTAAGCATTCTAAATCTGATGGATTGACAACGGCTACATCAACAGGTGGCTAATATTTTATTTCTGCACTGTTCTGAAATTTCTGATTTTTTTTTTTTTCTAGTGTAGCTTTTAGATTAATGAAAACACACTTTTGGTAAATTAAAGATCTAGAAAGCTGGAATGGTACAATTACTGGAAACAAGGTTCATTCTGAGTAGTTAGCTCTTGATAGCTGTTGTCTGGGAAAATGTTCCAGAGGCTCAGAGTTTGTGTTATCTAGAAGTGAGACAGGAGTTCTCCTGACACTGAAGGCAGTTCTCATGAGTAGTTTTGAATGCATTTTTAATAATTTCATATATTCAAGCATTCAGTACAAGTCTTTTACTAAGATAGACAATGATTATTGATATTTAAATTGTAGCATTTGTCAGTACTGGATTTATTTAGTGTTTTTCTGTATTCATTGCTAACAAAGAAGACAATTTTTGTATTTGTTTGTTTTGCAGACCAATATTTTAAGCTCTATGTTTTTTTCTATGAGGCAGTCATACAGTAAAATTTTCCTTAGGTGTGCATAAAGTATCAGATTGATTGTGATTAAGGAGCTTTAATCACAGTGCAGGGCTCAGAATTCAGCAGCTCGTTGCAGTGATCTGAAAGGTTATTTTTGACTAATGGAAACCAATATGTACTTACTTAGTCCTGCAGAGTACTAAGCTAGTGACAGGTTCCAGCATCAAGCTTGTAGATATTTAACTTCACTAAAGCTGTTCACTTTGCTAAGTTAATTGTATGTTGAGTAAACTTGGATTACTTATTTACGTGCTGAGGTTCATTATGGATGTGAGTAACTGTGTTGTCCTAGCTCTTCCAGAAAATAATACTGTTATTTTTATGGAAATAGAATCATTGGAACGGCAGCTAGAAGAAATCCAAGTAGAAAATTTTAACATTAAGCAAATGAAAGACTTATTTGAGCAAAAAGCAGCACAACTGTCCACTGAAATCGTGGGTGAGTATATTAGCGTGAGCTCTGATTCTGTTCCCTACTTGTGCTACTTGTGCAAGTGATTCTTTATTCAATTTGTTTCTTACTAGAACTTAAATCAAAGTATGATGAAGAAATCAGCCTTCGGGAGGGTGCAGAACAGAAAGTGACAAACCTGACACAAGAACTGCAGAAGGAGAGAAATACAGTGGAAGACCTAAAGACAGAGCTGGTATTCACATCACACTAATATTTTTGTTATTTTCAGATCAAGGGAGGGATACATTTAAATGCTTGCAAATGCAGTTTTAAAGCAATCAAACCCTGTTGAACCTTGAGACTTCTGCTTGTGGGCTGAAAAGTTCAGAACACCAATTTCTGTTCTGTTTCACTGACCTAAATTTTCAGTCTACTTCCAGTGAGGAAATAGTTGTAGTTTCTAACTTAAAAGGTAGGGTAAAATTTATTGTCTATTATACTCTGCTTGTTTGTTGCTGTACCCTTCAGCAGTTTTACAGGGGAATACATGTCTAGATGTGCCGTGCAAGCCTGTACTTCAAGTGTGCTGTTGCTGATTTCCACAGCTTTCTTTAGATCACCCTTTTCCCATGAGGTGTTTTGCTCAGTCTCAGGGCAGCTGCATTCATCATGACAAGTGCTCAGAGAGGTGTTTTGTGATGTGGTGGCTCAAAGGCTGGCAGCTGTCATCACCATGTCTGTGTTAATGTTGTCCCTCTTGTGCTTGGCTGATAATACCAATGTGTGTATATTCCAGGATTGTGGCTCCTGCTGACTTTTATACACAGCCGTGGCTCCAGGGAGCAATCCCAGTGACTCAGCAGTCGTGCCACGTCTGAAGCAGTAGTGAAGGGGAATTCCTAGTTTCTCCCACTCATCCAACTACTTAGACTCTGGAGAAAAGTAGGACTTACTTATCTCCCTTCTTCCCTGTAGCTGGCTGCCCTGAAGGGCTCACAAATCCCTCCTGGCCCTGTCCAGCCACCAGAATTACCCATTCCCCTCTTTTGAGAAGTTTCTTGTCTTCCTTTCTCCTTCCACATTCTTACCCTTTCCTTGTACCTTTTCTGTTCTAGATGGCAACAGCTCTTTGCTTTCTTTGGTGCCCACTATTGCCTTCCCTCTCCTTTTCCTCCACAGTTTTTCATTTTGAAGGATGTTAGGGTGCTTTAGATGTAATTAGAAGTTGTACCTCTGGGTCTGATATGAGGCATGTCTGATAATACTTTCAAGACATTTCCTTTAGCTCCCTTTTTCTTGTGTGTTCCTATGTTTTTCTGAAATAGGCAGATGCACTATCGTTATAGAAGTCTGTGTAACACTGGATTGTTACGTGTCTTACTCACAAGACCATCTCAGGATTATGTACAGTAATGCATTCTGTAGAATCGTGGAGTCAATACAACCTACTTCTTAGGGAATGAAGCTTCACATACATGTCTTGCATGGATTCCCTGTCATTTCAGTGTTTTCTCCCAGGGACAGTCTCCCTCCTGTACCTACCCATCTGCTTACATCAAAATTACAGGAATGTAATATTTGAGACTTTCTTATTTGTTAGATTTGGTTGAAATCAATCAACAAGTTTAGTAGGCAAGAATTGACAAACAGCCATTAAATGTTGTTTCCTTCAGGGATTATACATATTTTGCCATGGGTGGTGCTGATTTTTCTGTGGTTTTTTTGTTCTTTTCCTTTCCCATAGGTGTAATATTGTGTATGTCGCTTTGTTTATAAACTGATGATTTCAAAGATTTTAGAGATGACATGGATGGTGGAAGTACATCTGTCAGCAGCGTGTTGCTCATTTCTACTCTTCTGCTTTTCAGCTACAAAGGCCTGGTGTGGAAGATGTGGCTGTCCTGAAAAAGGAGCTGGTCCAGGTTCAGACTCTGATGGACAAAATGACGCTGGAACGTGAGAGAGAATCTGAAAAGCTTAAAGACGAGTGCAAGCATTTGCAGGCAGAGCAGGCTAATTCAGAGGTAGTAGTCATACCTAAACATGTGTGTGTTAGCTTTGCCATGATTTTCATATGAAAGTGAAATATGTTAATTCATCATAATGAAAAAAGCATCTTTCTTAACAGAATCTTATAACTTATCTAACAGACACATTTATTTATTACAGTAAATTGTAAATTATTCTGTCAATATTTACCTCCCAAGAACCCCCATGTTTTTCATTGCAAAATCCTCCCTTGGCATTGTGAGTTATTACAACAGCCCAGTAGCAGAGACAAAAACTGCTTGGCAGAACTGTACTCTTTCTGTTGTGAGAGAGAAATAGAACAATACCTAGAATCATAGAATAGTTTTGGTTGGAAGGGACCTCAAAGATCATCTAATTCCACCCCACTGCCCTGGGCAGGGACACCTCCCACCAGACCAGGCTGCCCAAAGTCCCATCCAACCTGACCTTGAACACCTCCAGGGATGGGGCAGCCACAACTTCCCTGGGCAACCTGTGCCAGTGCCTCACCACTCTCACAGTGAAGAAGTTTCTTCCTTCTTCCATCTGAATCTGCCCCTCTCCAGTTTATACTCATTGCCCCTAGTCCTGTCTCTACAAGCCTTTGTTAACAGTCCCTCTGTAGCTTTCTTGTAGCCCCTTCAGGTACTGGAAGATCGCTAGAAGGTCGTCTTGGAGCCTTCTCTTCTCCAGGCTGGACAAGCCCAACTATCTCAGCCTGGCCTTGTATGGGAGGTGCTCCAGCCCTCAGATCATCTTTGTAGCCCTCCTCTGGACTCATTCCAACAGTCCCATATCTTTCTTATGTTGAGGATTTGAGAACTGGGCACGGTACTCCAGGTGAAGTCTCACTAGAGAGGAGTAGAGGGGCAGAATGACCTCCCTTGACATGCTGGCCATGCTTCTTTTGATGCAGCCCAGGATACATTTGGCCTTCTGCGAGTGCATATTGCTGGCCCATGTCAAGTGTCTCATCAACCAGCACCCCCAGTTCCTTCTCTGCAGGGCAGCTTTCAATCACATCATCCCCCATTATGTACTGAACCTGGGGGATTGATTTCATCCCTTATTGAGCTACATGTGGATAAAAGCAGATGTTACTGAGAATGGTGGGTTTGGTTAGTATGGGAGTTGATGTGTTTGCAAACAGATGTTAAAAAGAAATGATTAATGCAAAGTAGATAGTAACTTGAATATTCTTATAGTATATTTAATTTGTGAATTTGCACAAGATTCAGAAATCCCAATGGATGTTTTTTTAAAACAGGTTTTAATTTTTCATTTCTCTATTTTTTACTGTCAAATGGGAAGCCTTTTTGCACCTATTAATGTAACTATTCTGTGTCTAAGGTTCAAATCTGTTCTATATATGTATTCCCTGTGCCCCAGAGCCCCCCTCAAAGACCTCCAAGTGTTGCCTGTCATCCACTGGAGCAAAACATGAGTGACTACCAGGCCTCACCATGTCTTAAGGTCAAGATGTCAGGATGTCACCTGTAATCTGTTTCCAGGCAACAGCACTTTATTTTTACTCTCTTTGTTATTGCAGTCTAAAGTATAATAGAAAATAAAATCTGTTTTTCTCATGTTAGTAGCCCTCCTGGATTTATAACCTTTAAAATTCATTGCATTTTAAAAATGACCTTGGTATCCACTTGCAGAATATGTTGGTTTCTTCAAAAGTATACTTTGTGAAGATTGCCCTGCTTGGGCTGACTCAGTGCAAGGAGTTTTAAATTGCCGATGGAGATTTGAAAAGATTTGTCCATTTTTTGTTGTTCTTGGATATAGACTTGATAACTCTTGTATTCAAGGAAGCAAAGCTAACTGCCCTGTCTGTAGCAAATATTGAGCTTTTTGGGTTCCTCTGCTTTTACACTAGTGAATGCTTCTGTTTCCATGCAAGATGGGAAAAAAGGGAATGCAACAGCTCTGTCTTAGATCTTTAAGAGGGAACCTTACTCCTCAAGCTGTCTCAGAACCCTCCTGGCTAAAGCCTGTTTGATATTGTTTACCATGACAGTGAGGGAAATTGCTAACAGATATCATGGCAAGGAATCCTAATAGAAATACAGTATTGCCAAAAAGGCTTTTGTGTAGCCGTAATTTATTCTACTGAGGAGTTGGTGAATCCATACCTGCGGAAGAAATATTTTGCTGGGTGTTTTTGTATTCCACTAGTTGCTTGGTTGGTATAGTTCTACTAATGGGTGACTAGACAGTACAACAATCAACGAAGACTTTCAGCTGTGTTAGAGAATTTTCAGTTTTGACCTCTCCCTTTTTTATTATACCTCATCAATGCAATGCCAGCACAACTTGTTAACTCTGAGCTGTAGTCCCTAGTGAGGTGGGATCCTTGCAGAATTCTCCAGCTTACATGGGGGAACAGCTAGAGTTTCGGTAGGAGTCCTAGTATCCTCTGTTCTGTTGAGACGTGTGGATGTGAAGGATTCCTGACATCTTGTTATTTTGAGGTTTCATGTGCCCTAGATTTCAGAATTGCTGTTTTAACTTAACTGTCTTTGAACTGCAGAGCTTTAGAGAAGGGCTGCCTGGCATTATTCTAAACTCCTTAGGGCTTTCCCTTCTACCTTGCTCCCCAGCAGATATGTTGAGCGCCAGGAATTGTACAAGGGTACAGTATTGCACTAAATGTGAATCTACCATTGTTTTTAAGTTAGAATTATGGGTACTAAGGGCTTCATCAGATGTGGAAAAAGGAATATCACAGTTGGAGTTGTGGATATAATGTGGTTAGGTGACCATGTAAGTTGCTGCTTAATTGTAATTTGGTTTTAACTGAGATCCCACAACTATGCTGCAGAATTTAAATTTAGAGTATTGTCTCTGTGGTCCTTTGTGGTTTAGGTTATTTAGTTTTCATGTGAAGATGAAATGATATAGTGACGTGGCTGTAACAAAAATCTTTCTTCTTGAAACCTTGTCACAGAAGCATGAATTGCTCCTGCTCCTTCTAACTAGATATATTTAAACTATGACATAATTAGGCATTCTAAAGTGTAGCTTTCAAGTGCAGCCTTTAACAAGAAAAAAGACAAATGAAAAAGGTTTTTGCAGTCCTCCTGGAAGTAGCAGTAGATGGGGGAGAAGGTTGCGTGATGCCCCTAGCTATTACTATATGTTCATGTAAGAAGTCTTAGATGTATGGAACTATTGCAAATGACATTGCAGCAATTAGAGTAATATCAGATGTCTGTGTAATATCGTCAGCCACAGAAGACTGAGCTGCTGTGTGGCAGAGCATGGTAGCAGTTGCAGTCTGGTCCTTCTCAGAAGTGTTACCACTTCCTCTGCTTAATTCCAGCATGTGGCAACAACAGCCCAAGGCATGTTTAAAATAAAAGCTTTTCTTTCAATGTAAAGTGAAATATCAGACGTCTTAAAAAAAAATTACTCAAAGTCATAGAGGTGAAAATTTTGCTAATTTTCTTAAAAACATAAAATTGCAGAAAGTATGAACCATAAGAAAACAAGAAATTGAGGTCCTTCATTGGCAGAATGGGTACAGTTCTGGCCATAAAGTTTTGGCCATGTTTCCTCTCAGCTTTGCTCTTTAAGAACGCCTCAAGGTGTAAAATGATGGCCTAATGTTAGGTGTGGGTGAAGAGCATAACAAAGATCATTTTGTTCCTACTGAACATCTTCAAATGTTGCAGGGGAGTGATGTGAGAATGGTGGAAATCTACAATTGTTGCCCACATGTATTCATTGTTGCCTAAATGTATTCATTGATTGTTACCTAAATGTATTCATTGTTGTCCTTTCTCTATTTGTTGTCTGCTTATGCCTTGTTTCAGTGTTGCACCTGAAACTCTGATGTCTAGAAATCTCAGATGAATGTTGATTCTTTGATACTCTATTTAGTTTCTCGCAATAGTGAGCCCTGCATAATAAACACATTATGAAAATGGTGGCACTGCTGTGGAGCAAAACGTTTCTATGAATCCCTGCAGATTGGTGTTTGTTTCAGTAGCTTCTTAAAATACAGGGCCTGAATTTGGTTGTTAACTTGAGTGCTCACAGAATTAAACAAGATTAGTAGATTAAATTGTGGGTAAATTTAATAAAGCCAGGACTGTTTTTTTCCTATGAAGCAAAGGTGCTAAAACCACTGGAATATTTGAAAACAAGTTTGAGGAAGTGTTGTCTACTAACAGCTTTTGTGACTGCTTGTTTCCATCTTTCATCCATCCGTTTTATTTTTTCTGCTTTCTAATGGAGACATTTCAATTTGAGGTAAATTTTTTTGAAAGCTTTCTTGCTTTTAGAGTAGATTTCAGTTTTATCAAGATAATACCAAGAGGTTATTAGACAGATGTGTTCCACTTTAATTATTGGTTTGTTATTCATACAGAACATCAGGACAGACAAATCAGGAAATAATATTCTTCCATATTCTTCATGGTGGATTTCCATGTTAAGAATGAAATGTGGGACAGTCTTATTTACTATCTTTATGCATGTCCTAGTAATGTAAAGCATTACAGAAAGGCAGAATTAATAACGCTGTGTAGTCATATGATATGTTCATATGTTGCTTGGTCATCCTTTTTTCTGTAGGAAGCTTGTAAATGTCTGTTTATTGTCTATGGCTTCTGTTTTACTACTTTAGTTAATTCTTGAATTCAGCATTTATATTTCTGTGCTGAAATCTGTGTTTATGAGAACAATAGGAAAGAAAATTTCTTTAAAATATAGCTGTTATATTGTGTACTCAAAGTGGGTGCATTCATACACAGCATGCTTTAGGGCAGCCATTGTTACCCATTTAAAGTGCTTTTTTGTTTGCCTTCATTAAGGTGTTCAAATACTGTACAGTCATTGATATTAGTCTGTTATGTACTAATCCTGTTTAATGGGGTAGTTTTGTTACCCTTATTATGCTGACCTGCAGGGTTGATGTGTCCAAAATTCACACAACAAGTTTGCATTAGATGCCAGACCTGCTTCTAGAACCTTTTCCGGTACGTTTCCCTTATGAGGGAGACAAAGCTTTTGGCTGTGTAGATGCAATGACCTGGAAGGGCTTTGCCTTGAGCTAGACCTGTGGTAATGATTAATAGATAATCTATTGTGATTTTCATTGATTGTGGGCTGAACCAGGCATTTTCTATTGGACTGGGGCAAATTTATGTCTTCTGAAACAGGACATAAATGAATATCAGCTGATAAGCGATGCTCAGTGGTATTTCTGTAGCTCATGGTGCTTTGAAATGAGTTTGCAGGTGACTTTTCTTAAGCTATTTATTTGTTCTCAAGATGGTTTTTGTTTTGCTACCAGACATCTTACTTTTGTTTGACTTATACATGCAAAGCTTTGTATTAAATGTGGATTTTTCTGTTTATCTTTTTAGGCTACCATTAACCAATTAAGAGCTGAACTTGCCAAAGGACCACAGGAGGTAGCTGTGTATATTCAGCAGCTGCAAAAACTTCAAAGTTCAGTCAAAGAGCTAGAACAGAAGAACCAGGTGAGAATACTACTATTTTCTGTGCTTGTAAGTTCACATTAAAATGGAGACACAGTGCATGTTGCCTTTGGAAGGGCCAAAGTGTCATGCGGTTTTTACTTGACACAAAGGACATTGTAATATACAAGCAGACACTGTATTTTAACAATTGTCAATATGTTGTTATGACTGCAGATTTATAATTGCTGCAGTTTATGCTTACCTGTCATTAAGCAGTACTACCATCTCACACATTAAAAGAAAAAGCAGTACCTTTTGAAATATTACAATGTTTGCCTAAAAATCATAGTTCAGAAGACATTTTAAGCTCTCTTCATTCATCTTCCAGTTTCTTATCTTTCAGATTGTACTCCAGTCATATTTTCTGGCCTTTTATTAGAGTTACAAATGGTAGAAAATAGAAATAAACTCCAAAAGCTTCTCAGCTTACAAATATTCCCTGAGAACTTCTGTAAAAAACCCTTTCATCTTGCTGTGTTTTTTATTTGTGTTAAGAAAGCATGTGTTCTGGGGTAAGAGACAAGGAGAAAGATGGATACTGCTTTTTGTTGTGTGTATATGTAACGCTGTGTATGAACTATACACACTACATATGTGTATTTATCAGCAACCTTGTCAATCTTGGAGAACAGGAAGGGACAGAGACCAAACAGTGTGTATTTAACGCAATCTAACAATAAAGCAGCATTTTCAAATAATGTAAAGAGGTGCAATTAAAATCTGGTAAATAAAACTTGCCTTTAGTAGGATGACTCTTGGTTCAGCTCGTTAAATCAGGTGCAGAACTGAGATGAGAATTGTGCTGTAATTTTCCACAGACCAGCGAAACTGAACTGAACTTTTAGTAAAATTATTGCTATACTGTATAGACCCCTTGCCCGAGTATATTGCTATTCTATTAACAATGTGGAGTGAAAAAAAAAAAAATCTGTTCCCTGAAGTATGATACTTGTAATTTCAAACCCATTGCATGTGGAGGTTTTTATTTGTTTTCTTTCAGGAAAATTGTGATGCATTATCTACAGGGAAGTATACTTAGTTTCCAGACTTTTACTGACATAAATATTCTGAAATTTGGTCAATGATCATATAGTTTATTCTTTAATATCTGGCCACTGTTGCTACTAACATTTATTACGTGTCTTTATCCATGGAGCAATTATGAAAGAGGGGATCCATGTGGTATTCCCTCTTGAATCTTGTGAGTGCTGAAGGCTCAGGTCTCTCTGTTGAGTGCTGGAACATATTGTTATTCTTTTTTACTTTTCTGTGGAAATGAAGGCTCAGGGAAGTGGGGCGGCAAGTGTATTCTCACATATCCCTTTATAAATCTGGGATGCAGCTGGCACGTGCATCCAAACAGGAAACACTGCTAGGTCCACTAATCACAGAATCACAGAATCACTGGGTTGGAAGAGACCCATCGGATCATCGAGTCCAACCATTCCCATCAAACACTAAACCATATCCCTCAGGAC